>CAUYQG010166771.1:0-34693 GCA_963574415.1 Tarsius wallacei
GGCCACTGCACTCCAGTCTGGGCCACGGAGTGAGACTCCAACTCAAAAATAAATAAATAAATAAATAAAAAATAAAAAGCGAACCAAACATTATTTGACCTTTCTGTGATAACAAATTTTAACTTTAATTCATTCACTTAATAAATACATTTTAGTGTTGTTATCGCTGGGCAATGTTCTAGGTACATGAAAAAGACAGAGTGCCTCTGCCCTCACGGAGTTTGCATTCAGACAATACTTTATTTTCCCTAATGAAAGCAGATTCTGATAAAGAAAGAAAGGTAGAATGGTAGAAACGTAGAAGGAAGGAAGGAAAGAAGGACACACAAAAGAAGGAAAAAATGGAAAGGAAGGCAAGACAAAGTGTGCTGTTTTTCTAAGTGGAAGGAAACAACACAATAGTCTTTAAAAAGCTGCTGATGTTTCAGATAATTTTATTTAGTTTAGTAGCAACATGTGAATACGCTTCTCTAATTTTTTAACTCTCTAGTCAAGTATAATTGAGTAGACATATATCAATGTGGCCCTGAAAACTATGGCATGTTGCGCCATATTAGATCATTCAGATCCAAAACAGCACTGAAAATATTCATCTGTTCTGTTATTCAATAAATACATTGAATGCCTTCTAGGTTTTCTAGGTTGCAGGCACTCTTCTGGTCCTGAAGGTCCAGCAGGAAATAGAACTCCTGTCACCCTGAAGCACAGCTTTGGTGTTTGAACTCATAAGCCAGGCACCGCCCCTTCTGCAGAGATTGTCATTAGGAGGCTAACATAATCCACCTGTCCAATAGCATCCTAAGTGACATCGCATCTGCCATGCACTTTTTTCCATGTCCCCAGATAAAATAGAAGTTTTGTTGGAGATTACCTACTGTAATGTCTTTCTTTTTTAGATGTGTGAATGAGACCCAAAGGTTGTTTGTTTGTTTGAGTCGGAGTCTCACTCTGTCACCCAGGTCGGAGTGCAGCGGCACCCTCATAGCCACTGCAGCCTCGACCTGCTAGGCTCAGTCAATCCTTCTGCCTCAGCCTTCCAAGTAGCTGCAACTACAGGCACATGCCACCATGCCTGGCTAATTTTTTGATTTATTGTAGAGATGAGATCTCACAAAGTTGCCCAGGTTTGTCTCGAACCTGTGGGCTCAGGCAATCCCCTCACCTGGACGTCCCAAAGTGCTGGGATTATGGATGTGAGCCACCGAGCCCAGCCTCAGAGGTTTTAATTAACATTCAAAGGTTATTCAGCAAGTTATGATAACAAGACGTTAGGACAATAGTCCTTGTGTATATGCCTATATGTGAACCTACATTATGGAGGGGAGATATAAAGACTGAAAAAAAAAAAAAAGCACCTGGGTGGATTCAGAGTATATCATACTGAGTGATCTATCACAGAAACAAAGAACTGAGTATCACATGTTCTCACTCATTAGTGGACCTTGAACAATTATTGTAATACTATAAGAAAAGAATTGGCAGTAGCGGGAAACTGCCAGAAGGGGAATGGGGGCACGGGATTGGCAGTAGTGGAAATCTGCAGGGGGAGGAGACATACCTCATCAACAAGGGTACCTGCATAATGAACATTTGTATATCTAATCCTGAATTGTACCCCATATCTTTAACATAAAAAATCGAAAGTTAAAAAAATAAATAAATAAGCAGCTGCCCTTACTTCCATAAACACTGCTTTCTATATATTTTTTTGGTAATAAACTTGATAGCCTACCATTCAAAGCATTTCTCATTTATCACTAAATTCACCTTTGAGCTTTAGACTTGGCAAATGTTGAAAACCTTGCAAAATGTTTTCATCTCTTGATGTCCTGTTGGTAAATTAATTAAGATAACGAATTTTCTTCCACATTTTCCATAATTTGGAAAATGAGAATCAAATACAATTTTTAAAACTCAGTAAAAAAATCCTTGACTTTCTATTTATAACAGACTATTTTTGATCCCCTGAAAAATACAAACCAAACTTCCAGCACAGATGAGTAAATCCTGCATCCTGATACTTTTAAAATAATTCAATCACAGTCATTAACACAAAGAGAGTGAGAAGCCCCCACATTTAGTCTCAAACAACATGAGGTCATCAGCATATGAGGGAATCATATATTCCTGGTCATTAATCTTAATTTCAGAAATTACATTTGAAGATTTGATTCTGTCTTCCTATGTCTGGACAGGCAATAAGGAATAATCTTTTGAGCTCTAATTGCATTTACTCCTATGACTTCATAAAAAGGACAACTCTAGTCACTATGTGCAAAAGAAAAAAGATTACAGATAATCCTCATTATCACATTATAATTGTCTGTAACCTCAGGAGCTGTCTCCGTGGAAGATGTAATAGTGATATGAAACAAAGGTTTTATTCTTAACAAAAATCATAGTTTTTAATCAATAAACTATTGATAATTTGCTATTATTACAGATGAGTATACTGCAGCTTTCCCTTATTCAGCTTAACTTCTAGTTAAAGATGGAAGATGTATTCGTTTTCTTGAGTTGTCATTACAAGATACCACAGCCTGGGTGAATTAAACAACAAAAATGTATTTTCTCACAGTTCTAGAGGCTGGAAGTTTAAAACAAGGGTGCTGGCAGGCTTAATTTCTTCTGAAGTCTTTCTCCTTGGCTTGCAGATGATCTCCATCTTCTCACTGCATTCTCAAACTGTTTTTCCTCTGTGCATAGTACCCTGGTGTCTCTCCAAGTGACCAAATTTCCTCTTCTCATAAAGAATTGTATTAGTGCCCACCCTAATGGCTTCATTTTAACCAATCACCTATTTAGTGGCTCTATCTCCAATGTCACATTCTGAGGTACTAGTGGTGAGGCGTTCAACATGTGCCTTGCAGAGGGATACAATTCAGCCCATAACCCAAGGCATTGTATATACATGTAGTAAACCATAATAGATTATAGTAACTCAAGAGAAGATGCTTGCAAGTATACTAGTAAGGCTCTGTCAGGAATCAAAACAACCGGGAAGGAAGGGAAATAGCATTTGTTGATCACTCATTTTATGGCAGTATCTGTACTAGACACTTTCCACGTGCTCTCATGAGCAAGCCACATAGAAATCACAACCCAATCAGTTATCCCATTTTACAAATGAGGAAACTGAGGTACAGAGAGGGAATACAGTTAGGAAATGGTGGGGCTGTTCTAAGAACTTAGGTTTGTCATCAGTGCTTACCTGATTACCACAAGAAGGTTTCCTCCCCGTGAGACTGAGATGTTTAGTCCTGTTTCTGCCACTCACTAGTGGCAGATTTGATATCATTTATTTGACCAGGAATTCAACTTCTTTATCAATAAAATAAAAAGTATTTTTATCCTCTAGATTTTCATAATGTCCTATTGCATATTTTTTAACGTAAAAGTAATATAAAACATAAATATACTTTGGAAAACAGGAAATAAATAAAAAATTAAATGCAATTTTCTACTCTAATAAAAGCACCAGAAACATTTTGGTAAGATTCCTTCTGGCCCCATACCACCTCCATGTATGGAAGGATAGAGTTTCCTTCTTATCTCATTCATGTTTTGAAAAAAGCAAGTAGACGTGTCATTAGAGACACAGACCGCGTTAGCAAAATAGAAGCAAAGAGAGCAATTACATTCAAAGAGGCTGATTATCTTAGTATTAAAAAGTCTGTTTGTCTTGTGAATGTTTATCCATGAGGCAGAACTCAGATGTGTCATTTACACACACACACACGCACACACACATGCACTCGCGTGCGCGCACACAAAATAAAATAAAAGGGCCAGAACCAGGAGGAAAGAGAAGTTCGAAGCCCAACCCTGGAGGAATAGACAAAAAGTAAAATATAAAGGGACATGAAGGGTGGAGGAGAAAAGCACAGCCCCAGACAGAAGAGATTACTTGATCTCCATCCAAATGGACTCATAATGGACTTGAAAGTGACTTGAGGTAAAAAGCCAAGAACTGTATTGCACCATTCTCTGGACATTGTGTGTACTTTCAATCACCCAGGATTTTCCAGTAAGGGACTATATGCATTTCCAAAAATTAAAAGTATGGAAAAGTGGTTTTATGATATATCTTGGAATAGATGGTAGAATATATACATAAATGTATATATACAAATTTGTGACTTGCCTTTGCTTTTATCACTTAGTATAAGCATTTTAAATATCTTATATAGTCTCTTTAACCTTAATTTTAATACCTGTATAATACACAGTTGAATAAGTGTACCAACCAGTTTACGTAGCTACTATTTTATTTTTGAACCTTTGAATTGTTTCCATTTTGTATGCTGATGTAGCAATGTGCCCAGAGAAGCAGATTATTATTTTTAAGAGAGAAAAATCTTATTTAAAAGTTGCTAGTAGTTTTCTGGTAAAGACATCTGTTACCTTGGAAAGAACCTTGCTTTGGGAAGGGTAAAATGATTGATGCGTTAGTTTACAATATAAAGCTGCATGCATTCACCCAAAAGCATAGCAGATTTTTGTTTCTAACATAGAAGTGTCTAGAACCTAAAATTCAGGTGGCTGGTTGCTGGAATGAGGCAGCACTCCTCTCCCACAAAGCAGCTTCTTTAAAAAGTTAGGCAGGTGCAAGGAGATTTCTAAAAGAAGACTTTATTCCTTAAGATGCTTAACTTTATCAGACTCTACCTGAAGACAGATCATGGGAAGAAACAAGTGCCCTAAGAGAAAACCCACTTGAAAAAGAAATTTTGATACTTTGAACCCAACCTCAAGCTCTAAAAAAAGGGTGTCTAATCTTCAGGCTTCCCTGGGCCTCACTGAGTAAAGACAAATTGTCTTGGATTGCACATAAAGTAAACGATGTAGTGAGTGTTTATGCATAATAAGACTTATTTTTAATATTTTTATTATAAACTTTAAAAGAATGAGAGCAATATAAAACTAGTGGAAAATTTGATCTTGTTTTTGTAAAACTAATCACCAATGTCTGGTTTGATGGAAGTGTTCCCAATTCTTAGTGAGTTCTCAAGGTGCTTATCAGAAACATTTGCTTGAATTTTGCTCTTTGTGTGTTTCATAATGGAAAACAGCTGCTCACAAATGTATGTGCTTCCAAAAAGCAATGTCACAAATAAGGCATGATTTTGGATTTCAAAAATGGAACTACGCATGAAATGGTTCACAAAGAAAATAAACGCTAAAAAAAAAGTGTTCAAACACTCAATAAAAAGCATAATTTTTTTCCTTTAATTTTTTTTTAATTTTAAAGATGAGGGGTACAATTCAAGGATAGGTATTCAAATGTTCACTATGCATGTGCCCTTTTCAATGAGGTGTGCCCCACCACCACCGGCAGATTCCCACTACTGCCAATCCTGCATCCCTTCCCCCGTTTCCCGCTACTGCCAATCTTTTTCTTTTTCCTTAAAGTATTATAATAATTGTTCAAGGTCCACTTATGAGTGAGAACATGTGATACACAGTTCTTTGTTTCAGTGATAGATCGTTCAGTATTATAGAGTCTAAGTTCATCCAGGTTGCTGCAAAGTTCATGATTTTTTTCCTCTTTATTGCTGCATAATATTTCATTGTGTATATGTAACACATTTTTTTTTAAATCCAGTCCTCCTTCAATGGACAGCACAGTTGGTTCCATGTTCTTGCTACTGTGAACAATGCTGCAATAAACATATGTGTGGAGGTACCTTTTTCATAGAGTGATTTGAGTTCTTCTAGTTATATTCCCAGTAGAGCGGTTGCTGGGTCATATGGAAGGTCTATTTTTAGATCTTTTAGGACTTCCCACAATTTTTCACAAAGGCTGTACTAGTTTACACTCCCACCAATAGTGCACAAGTGTTCCCTTTTTGCTGCATCCTCTCCAGCATCTGTTGTTTTTGGAGTTATTGATGATGGCTATCCTGACTAGAGTTAGATGTTCAAACACTCAATAAAACAGGTGTCTAATCTGTAGTTTTAATTTGCATTTCTTTGATGAGTAGTGAGGCTGAGCATTTTTTCATGTATCTGTTAGCTGCTCGTATGTCTTCTTTTGAGAAGTGTCTATTCATATCTTTTGAAAGGGGGGCTGTTTGTTTTTTTCTTTTCAGCACGTTTGAGTTCCTTGTAGATCCTAGATGCTAGGCCTTCATCAGACATACCATTGGCAAATGTTTTTTCCACAGCCTGTGGGCTGTCTCCCTACTCTCTCGACAATTCCTTTTACTTTGCAGAAGCTTGTCAGTTTGATGAGGTCCCACTTGTCTATCTTATCTCTTATGGCATGGGCACTTGGAGTTTTGATCAGAAATTTGCTGCCAGTTCCAATTTCCAGAAGGGTGTCTCCTACATTTTCTAAGGTTCTTATAGTTTGAGTTTTATGTTTAGGTCTTTGATCCATTTAGAGTTGACTTTTGTGTATGGTGATAGGTAGGGGTCTTGTTTGAATCTTCTGCATGTGGTCAGTCAGTTTTCCAAGCACCATTTATTGAATAGGCTGTCCTGTCCCCAGTGGTTAGTGGTGGAGGCTTTGTCAAGATGATTTGGTTGTGAAATAGAGGTTTTGCTTCTGGAATCTCTGTCCTGTTCCATTGGTCTATATGCCTGTTCTTGTATCAATAGCAGGCTATTTTTATTATTGTAGCTTTTTAATAAAGTTTAAACTCTGGGAGTGTGATACCTCCTGCTTTCTTTTTTTGTTTTGTTTTGTTGCTGAGGATTGTTCTGGCGATTTGTGGTCACCTATGTTTCCATATAAATTCCTGTATTGTCATCTCTAGGTCTGAGAAGAATGCTGCTGGTAATTTAATGGGTATTGCGTTAAATCTGTAGATTGCCTTGGGCAGGAAGGACATCTTAACAATGTTGATTCTTCCAATCCATGAGCATGGAATATTTTTCTATTTGTTTGTGTCATCCCTGATTTCTTTGAGCAGTGTTTTGCAGTTTTCGTTTTAAAGGTCTTTCATGTCCCTGGTTAGGAAGATGCCAAGGTATTTCTTTCTTTCTTTTTTTTTTGGATATTGTGAATGGAATTGTGCTTTTATTGGGGTTTCTGTTTGTTTATTGTTGGTATATAGTAATGCAACTATCATTTTCCACATTTATTTTGTACCCAGAGACTTTGCCAAAGTCCTTTATCAGTGCAAGGAGGTTTTTGGCAGATTCTCTTGGGTTTTCAATGTATGACATTATGTCATCTGCAAAGAAGGATAACTTCACTTCCTAAAAGCACATGTTGTTAAAAGTTGTGAGACCCCTTTACTAGCTACACTGGGTCATATGCAGCCCACAGGCCATATGTTGGACATGCCTGCTCTAGAATGTTGTAAAAAAAACAAAAGGGCTGATTATGCAACAAATGTTGACTGAGGGAGGATTCCCTCTGTAGATAGCCACTATTTTGTGCCTTGGGAAGAATAGCCAGGTGTATGCTCTGAATGATCCAGTCATTAACAATTGTAATATTCAGAAGACCGTATATCTTTTGGTGTGAAGAAAACACACTATAATGTCACCTAGAAGGAAAAGTGTCTTCTCTATCTGCACACAAAGAAACAATTGCCAAATCAGTAACAGCTGGGTTCCTTGCTTGCCATGGTAATTCTAGCCATAGTCAGGTTTTGATTTTTGAACTTCATTATTTCTAGAAGTAACTACATATCACAGTTAGAGTAATAACAGCCACGGACAAGTCTTTTGGTGAGGGAAATAGATTTTACAGATAATTTTCAGTGAAGTTATAATAACAAATTATTTGGATTCAATAAATACACCTGAAGACCTTGTACTTAACTTGGGAGAGAAACTCTGGGAAGAGAAAGCAGGATGGCAGCTCAGGTCCATTGGATGTGAATGTCCAAAGGAAATTTGATCTAACTGTGCCCTCTTCTCTTATGCTGTTGAAGCAAGATATAGCAGAAGCCTCACTCTTAGAAATAAAAATGCATTGAACATCTTCCTAAAGAATTTGTCTGGTATTTTTAAATATGCCTTCATGATAAATTCCCAGAAGCAGTAAAAGTAAACGACTATCATTTCTAGATGTCAATTTTAAATAATGTAAAGCCAGATAAGGTGTAGAGACAGTAAGCACCAAGGCTTAAAGGAAGGAGAACCGCCATGTTAAAGAATAAGATGCAGTGAGCCATCATAGTAAATGGGGGCTTGAATATAGATAGCAAGCAGGATGTGAAGTAGAGGGAATGGAAATGGTGAAAGTGTCCACTCTCACTAGAGCATTCATTCATTTATACAAATAATTAGCACTATTATATGCCAGCAATTGTTCAAGGTACTAGGAGAATAAGGAATCATGCTGATTTCAATTAATTAGAAAGTTGGCAAACAAAGAGAACTTCAATTAGTGAGTGTATTCTTTGGTCTTTTTTCCTGCGGGAACACAAGCTAATCTTATTCATATGCAAAATTTGAAGTGGTTAGATTAAATCAGGCTTCATTTATTCATTCATTCATTCATTCATCTAGTCATTCCACATTTACTGAGCACTGCTGTGGGCAGGCACTCTGCCAAGTGCTAGAGATAAAGAGAGGTATGACAAAGTTCCTTTACATCTCATTTTGATATCTGGATGGCTAGAGATGCTTCACTTTCTTTAATGGGGTTATCAAAGCATGAAGAAACCCAAAATCAAAAGGATAACTAAGCAAATTGAGTTGTTTCAGATAATCAGTTGACTTCTTCCTCCAAAAATTGTGAAAACAAGCACCTTTGAAACTTATAACTTATAAAGCATTGCTTTAGCTCCACATTAAATCTCAGTGGCAGGGTTTAGTATGCTGTATTTTGTCACCAGGTTCTGTTGGCCCCAGAAGAAAGCTGACAATAGTTCAAAAAAGATGAAATCATCACATCAAGCCAAAGGACCTCTTTGTAATATCACTAGTTATTGGTCTGATCAGAATGTATCACCCAGAATTTTAGTATCAGGTTAACTTCATAGAATACTCAAACTCAATTAACCTACCACAGAAGCAATGAGCAAAATCTACATATTATTTTCATCTCTGGCAGTCATAAAGCCAGGAACAATCTGTTTCTCTAAAAGCTCTTTCCGTCTTTGAATCTCCTATTAAAGAGAAAAAGAAAAAAGAAATTAAAAGGGCTTTCTTTTTCTTCAAGTAACATGTATCAAGCTTGTGTCCTTAAATAATAATGCTTGAGGTCAGACACCAAGCTTTCTTTATTTTGATTATCCCCAATATGCCTAGCACACTGAAATGCTCAATGACTATACATTTGATTGACTTATAAAGCAAAAAACATATGTATTTGTGATTGGATTTTCCCACTGTATGAAGATTTTTTAAATGGCAACAAGGTAGAAATCTGATCTAAGGCAATTGATTCCTAAAAGTCACCTGAACGAATTAAGGTCTTAATACACGTTTCTTCATGTTTAAAATATGTTTCGGAGCACCTTTTAAAATAATCTATGAGTGACATCGATGGAAAAGTTCTAGAATTACTTGTGACATATCTTTTACTCTAATTTAACAAGCCACCTATCTAAGACAAATTCATTTACTCATGTTATTTTCTTCTCATCTGAATGGGTTGACCAATACCTTACTGCTCAAGTTAGTTGAGGAATGGAAAGGTCATTTAGCTGAGAAGTCATTGAGATAAATATAATTTAGATGCGAGATCAAAACAACTTGGAGCTCCTGATACATAAGTTTTTGCTTTTCAATAATGAATCCAAGCACTCCCTTCTGCCTACATCACTCTCAGAGAGAATTTTAAAACTTAGGAATTCACCACGATGCTGAGAGGATTCCTTCTAGGTTCTGGAGAATGATATACCCATTACCCCCTAAAAACATTTTTACTGCTATAATAGAATGAATGAAGAACTAAACACACTGGAAGAATTACAATTATTAACTGCATTTCTGTTCTCATTACCATTGTTGTAATGAGTACTACTTCTCCTGAAAGCTTTATTGCGTGTTAATTTATCTGTATTGCATTAAATGAAAAGCCTTCTGGAACACCAGTCAAGGAATGGAATGACCTTACATATATGCCTTGGAGGCTCCTGTCACCCTGCTTAGGAAGATTGCTGACTCAATCCTTCAAATGCTTTATTTAACATGAAAGCAGAACTATAAGTTTTAGATTAAAAACATTTGTTTGTAAGCATATTATAAATAGTTTCTTGGCTTGCAATTCCTTTTATAACAACATCTTTGATTCCAAAATACTGATGTTCTCAAAACTATAACTAGAAGAAAGCAACTTATGAAGATACATTTTTAGATACCGACAGAGAAAGAGCAATATATAGTCACAATAGGAAGGACTTATTCTGCAGTCCAGACATCTCATCTCATATGCTGTTTCCGGGATTTCAAAGAAGTTCCCAATGTTTGAGAGTGTGTAATATCAACTTTGAAAAACAATGTGATGAGAACTTTGTAAAAAACTTTTAAAGGGTTACTGCTAGATCTTATTTTATGTTCCTTTCTAATTCTCCTCACCCCAGTACACACAAATGTACAAAATGTATTTACCTATGCTTTGAATACTTTAGAATAAGTTAACTCAGGAATTTACAGCCCAAAATTGGTGGACCCTTGGAGATCCGAGTCCAAGTGATTGCTCCTTTTAGATTGCTTCTAATTTCAACAGGAGTGCAAATTACTTATCTTTCCCCTCCACGTTCCCCCTCCACTTGACACAGCCCAATTTGTACTGAGAGGTGAGGGTGGCAAGGCAGAAGGGATGATCAATAGCCTGTTATACTGGGCCACAGGAAATCTAATCCCCAGGGGGCTCAGAAAGCTAAAGAGGGCAAGAAGTTAATGGGGGCAAGATAGCAAATCTACACTATAATTTAATTTGCAAGTGGAAAAACTGTGACTATTTTGCCAAGAAGTCTTTTATCCCATCTTCTTCAATAGCAGAAATCCATTATTATGTCTTTCATCCAATTTGAATTAAATACACATACAGAACAGAGAACTAAAACCCAAGGAGGATTTTATTTTAATTTGACAAATATTTTAGTGGATTTAATAAAATAAATTATTGTTTCAGAAATGTTCTGGCTTTCCATGATAAGAACCAAAGTGTCACTTTCTTTTAAAGTAATCATATCAAAGAAATTAGATCACCTAGACAGAACTAAGATTCATTTCGCATTTAGGATATACCTACATGCACTGATCACTATTCTTATTGCCAAGGATACAGAAAAACAAGATAAAATCTAATTCCTCACTGTTAAGAGGCGAAGACAAGTATAAAAGATTATAAATAGTATGCAATGTGCATCCCTATATTGGGAATACTTATAATTATATTACCTATTTTATTGTAAGAATTAAGTGTGATAATTCATATAAATTATTTAGCAAAATTCCTGGCACATAGTAATTTAAATAATATTAGCATCAAATTAGGATCACAAAGGCCATGATGATGATGCTATTATGATGCCACCTTCCCAAGAATTTATAGGAACACTGAGGACATACATAGACTAGATATTGGGAAAGGATCTTTAAAAGAAAGGAATGTCTGTAAAAGGTATAAATTGGAGCTAAATTTTAAAGATGAGTAAGAAAGATAATTCAGTAAGATTGAGTTAGGAGTGAGAGATAGAAATGTTCTAGGCAGACAAGATAGAAGCTTTAAAGACTTCATCTCCTACCCTGAAAAGTTAGTATCAATTCTGATTCTTGGAGAAGCCCTGTACTAGACATCTAGTACCAGAATCCTTTCTGGAGCTGATTTTCAGGAAAGTGCCCACACATTTTGAAGAACCCTTGTATCTGGACTTGAGATTCAATTCACATGTCGTCCCCAGATTTTTATTCTCTTGCATTGTGATGAAAAGCTTTTATATCATCAATTTAATAATATCAAATCAATCAACATAATGCTTTATTTGTATTTGGTCTTTCTTATTTACATGAGAATTATTTATCCTAGAATTTGAGTGTATAAGTCTGCCTTTTTTTTTAAGTAAATGTCATTAAATATCTTCAAGTCTCAACTCTAGTACACATTGCTTTATTCTACTCTTCTTGAGCATACATCCTTGAGTATATTATTAAATAAATGTACATGGTTTATTCAGCCATTTTGCATTCTTTATGTTTGCTGACAACATATTAGATATTGCATTCCACATTATTTGTAAAAGTGTAACATACAGTGGACAAAAACATAAGTGATTTTTCTCATACAGATTGAAAACTCTAATGATCTAGGTCTACATTAAAATTTTTTTTGAACCCATAAATGCTACAAAAAACTCTTAGCTCTGAAAAAATATAATAAAAAAAGGCTTACCAACTCAAATAAGCTTTTTATAAAACTACTATGAAACACTGAAAAATATAATCCAGAACCCATATTTCAGAACAGACTCTACTAAACATAATAATTTAATAGGGTTCAGAACATAGTATAGAAAGTAAAGACTCAACAGATGGTGTTAGAAGTATTCACTTAGAACTTGGAAATATGTGAAATCAATCTTCACCCTATAAAAATATGAAAAAAAATTATAGGTACATCATAGTATGCTTATATTTTCTTTAACCTCCAAATCCTATTTTTCATTACCTACCTTTGAACTTTATGGCCTTTATAAATGAGGCTACCAAAATAAAAAAATAATAATACGTGAGACTACCTTCACCTCTAGCTTCTAGTTGGGTTTTACCAGCAAAAGACTCCACTGAAGATCATAGACTAGGAAGAGAAGAAAAGCAGAGATATCTTCCCACAGTGCTCTCTCTGCCACATCACTGCAGGTTAGTTAGCTCTTTTACCAAAGGCATGGCTCCAGTCAGGTGGCTTGGTCTTTAACTTTTAGTAACTTCTTTTTCCCCTCATCCTTTCATGTCTGGGGCTGGTAAGGACCCCATTGATAGAAACCCTGAAGCAGTTCACCATCCCTTCCTGGTTTTCCTTAAAACCTGCCCATATTGTTGTTTGCCTCCTATAAACCACTCACTCATCAATTACACTACTTGAGTGTGCTGCTTGCTGCCAGAACCCTGACTGGTACAGAGGTATATAGGAGCTTAAGACAGTCAATTCCCCTAGGTAGAAAAGGTTCACAATTTTATATAAAACTTGTATACAATATTATCTTTGCTCTTGAAGAGGCCTACATTAATGAAATAAGATTTGACTACATAGGAAGATCTAATTGTAAGGTATACATTTCATTCAAAGTTTAATTAAATGGCATACTTACTCTATACACAACATAGTATACAATCAATGCCAGGGTTACTAAAAAAAGTTTTCATTTTCACCATTTCATTATCTACATGAGGAAAATCATGTGATGCCGGTGAAGAACTGACATCTGTGGGTCAAATAAGGAAAATATTTTAAAACCTCCAAGTCAAGTTCTTCCTCTCCAAGGGACCTAACATGTCCTTAAATTATTTATACTTAAGAATATCTTCATGTCTAAATGGAATCAGTAATGACTTCTTTCTCTCTCTTTACATAACAGATCAAAGTCATATAGGAACAAGAGTTTATCTAGATACACTGAAGTCAATCCCAGTCATAAACTCATAATGTTTACAAATGCTGTGTCAAACTATCCCTCAAACTCTCAAGTCATTCAACAAATATTTACAAAGTATTCTATGGCAAGTAATACGCTAAGTGTTGTGGATCCATGATAAATGACAAGTGTTTCTTCTGATTTCATGAATCTTAAATTCCAGAGAAGAAAAAATATCAAAATAATAATACAACCACAAATAAATATTTAAATATAATAACCGTAATGAGATATGCACTAAGACTGCCTACTAATGGTATCTTGTCCTGATGGGGGTCAGGAAAAATATCTTCTAAAGAATTATTCTTAAATCTGAGACATAAAGGATTAATAGAAACTTTTTCAGACAACCATAAAAAACATTTGTGAGACCTTCATTTGTGAAAGTCTAGAGGTGATAAGATACTCTGCATTTTCAAGCAAATGAAAGAAGCTGAGAAGCAGAGAAAGAGGGGATACATCTACAAAGAAAGACATTGGCCAAATCATACAGGGCTTTATAGACCATGTTAGAGATTTTTATATTGTTCTAAGAGCCACAGAAAGACTTTGAAGGAACAAAACAGACCTTAATTTTAAAAGCTAACTCTAATACTAGATACCAAGAACAATTACAAAGTTGTAGTTCCTAAAATATCATGGCATTGTTGCAAGAATATGTGATAGTTCAATAGAACAAAATAGAATCTAGAACCATTCCTCAAATTATGGAAATATGGAATATGCTAAAAGTATAATTTCGAATTACAGAGTAAATTGCAAACTATTAAAAAGAGTGTATTAACGCCATTTACCTTACAGCTGGGAAAAAGTTAAATCATGATCATATTGATTACACATGTACTGATTATACAGCTGCTATAAAAGATAAACCCTAAAATCTCAGTGCTTTAAAACTGAAGTTTATCTCTTGCTCTCATAGAATCTAAAATGGATGTTCTTGGTTGGTGTGTGGCTCTCCTCCAAGTGGGATTCTGGAACTTAAATGCTTTCCAAACTTGACTCTACTATCTTCAACACATAGCCAGGTTCATTTTGGAAGAGGGTAGACATAGAGAATCTTTACAGGAAGATTTTTAGGAACCAAGACTGGAAGTGGTATACATTATTTCTACTCTCATTTCATTGGCTGAAATTCAGTCACATGGTTTCACTCAACTGCACAGTAGGTTAGTGAATACAACCTCTGTACATGGAAAGAAGATGATGTTGATACGGTGATTGCTCAGAAGTCTGAGCCACACCCTACATATGCAAATTTTAATTCCATGTTTATTAAAATCTAAAGTTTAAAAAAACTATGTAGGCTGGGATCGGTGGCTCAGCCTGTAATCTCAGCACTTTGGGAGGTCGAGGCGAGCGGTTTGCCTGAGCCTGTGGGTTCCAGAGCTGCTCGGGCAACTTGGTGAGACCTCGTCTCTACAATAGAAAAATAAAATAAAAAATTAGTGGAGCATGGTAGCGCAAGCCTGTAGTTCCAGGTGCTTGGAAGGCTGAGGCTTCGGAAGGATCGCTGGAACTCAGCAGGTCGATGCAGGGGTGGCTATGAGCGTGCATGCCACTGCACCACCGTGGGCAAAGGAGTGAGACTCCAACTCAAAAAAAAAAAAAATACCATGGAAGTACAAAAAAGAGATTTAAAAAATATTTTTATAATCTTGACCTGGGAAAGGCCTTCTTTGACAAGTCATATAAGAAATACAATAGAGAAACCATTAAGTAAAAGAATGGCAGATTTGAATATATCAAAATTTATAATTTCTCTCTTACAAAAGACAAATTTAGAAACTAAGACTTCTTTGGAAGACATATTTGCAAAACATATAGCAGACAAATATATAACAGCCAAATTGAATAAAGATATTCTAGAAGTTATTTTTTAAAAGTAATCCATTGAAAAAATCAATAAGCAAATATAAGGAAATTCATTAGCCCTAGAAACATGAAAACATGTTCAAATTTGCTATTCTAGGAACAACAACAAAAAATTTAAAGATGATTGACCACTTTTTCACATCAGATAGTCAAAAACATATCCATGATTATTGATGAAATAAGCACCAGTAAATTTTGGTGGAAACATAAGCTGGCCAGAGTTTTTGGAGGGAACATTCAGGAATATATGTAAATATTTTAAATGACCTAGCAGTTCTTCTTCCAGGATCTCTCCTACAGAAATATACATATGCACAAAGCTATTTTTTACATATATGAAAGAAAGGGACGGCAGGAGTAGGTAGTGAAGGGGGGGAAGAGAGAAGGGAAAGAGAACACTAGAGAAATAAATAAAGAGATAATTATAAATATAGAAGTTTATTGCAGCATTATTTGTAATGTAGAAACATGGGTACCTTATTTCATTTGAGGTGCTATAACAAAATGGCATATACCGTGTAGCTTATAAGCAACATAAACTTATTTCTCACAGCAATGGAAGCTGAAAAGTCTAAGATCAAGGTAGCTGATTCAGTATCTGGTGAGAGTCCATTTCCTGGTCACAGATGGCCCTCTCTTTGCTGTGTCCTCACATGGCAAATGAGCTCCCTTGGGCCGCCTTTATAAGGGCGCTTATCGTATACATGAAGGCTTCACCCTCATGACCTAATCACCTCCCAAAGGCCTACCTCCTAATACCATCATCTTGAGGGTTAGAATTTCAACATATGAATTTAGAAAAGAAACAGATATCCAGACCACAGCAATTGTAAGTAGCTGATACATGGCAATGATTTAAAAAATTAAGGTGCATTTATGCTATGATAATAGGTAGTTCTTAAATGAATAGAGAGACTGAAACGTACTAACAGGAAAGGGACTATAAGGCATACTGAGTAATGCAAGTTACATAACAATGAAGCTAATTGCATACACACATGCATGCATACACTGATATGTAAATAGGCAAATACATAAGAAAAGTTTTCAGAGAATAGACACTAAACATGCACACATAGGAGTTGGCAATAGAAGACAAATAGCATATGGTAGATATTTGTTTTTACATTCCATACATCTATATTGTTTCAGTTTTTTTAAGTGTGTATATTTCTTTTGAAACTGAAATAAAAATTTAACAGAAAAAAAAATGAAATAGACTAATGCCTCTGACTGTTTTGCTCTAGTTGGGTAACCTTTTCCTGCCCTCTGTGGTTGGTGAATCTCTATTCACCTTTGAGGACTCAACTCAATTACCACAATATTTCTTTTTGGTTTTTTTTGGTTTTTTTTGAGTTGGAGTCTCACTCTGTCGCCCAGACTGGAGTGCAGTGGCCACTCCTGGCCACCACAGCCTCAACCTGCTGGGCTCCGGCGATCCTTCCGCCTCAGCCTTCCGAGTAGCCGGAACTACAGGCACACGCTACCACGCCCGGCTGGTTTTTTGATGTATTGTAGAGATGAGGTCTCACCAAGTTGCCCAGGCGGGTCTCGAACCCTCGGGCTCAGGCAATTCACTCACCTCAGCCTCCCAAAGCGCGGGGTTACAGGCTGAGCCACCGAGCCCGGCCACAATATTTCTTAATGTTTATGTCATAGCTGCTCCAAAATTCAAATAATAATTCTAAACTTCCTTGAATACGGGGCACCCTGATGCCCTGAAATCTCCCACCCATTCTACAAACACCCAGTACCAGCATCTTGTCCATGCTTCTATAGTACCTTGACATCAGAGCACCTAACATAGTATTGCAGTCATTTCTGAGATCATCGGTGAATTTATTTATGTAGTCTCCTTAATAAAGAGAGAATTTGCTGCAGAGATACAACTAAGAACAAAATGCAACTGGGAGAAGTCAACTCTGTCTTTTCCCTCTCTTTACCTAATAAGTGCTTCAGGAACCTGAGTCATTTCCATAATTCATAGGCATCCTGCAATGTACAAGGTTATTTTTGAATTTTTTTTCCTCCTGTAAGAAAAGATTTTCTACCTGGAATTAGATTATAAATCTGCTTTCAAAACCACTAATCAAACATAAGTTAAAGCTACTTAAATAAGAGAGAGAAAATTTTAGAGCTCTAAAATCATTAGAAATAGGTCACCACAAGCTTCAATAAAATTTCAGAAAAGTTTCGAATAAAAAAAGGTATTCTCATTAAGAAGCTGTAAAGTAAGCCTGCTATCAAACAGGGAAACAAATCACATATGCAAAAGCAGCAAAATATAGACTATAAAGTCATGTAATGAAGCAGAAATTTGTATCTATGCCATATCTAATGCACTTCTTGAAAAACCTCAGCATATTCACTAATTATGAACCATATATTGTATACAGTTATTATGGGTATTATTCAGCAATAGAAGATTTAAAGTTGGTTGTCTTCTCTACCATAGTTAGCAAAGAAATATTGGCACATATACGATCTGCTTAAATAGGTTAGAAAATAGGAGGGAATTTATTAACTAGCCCTTTAATTATGCAAACAGAGTTTCCATAATTCTGAAACTGAATTCCATGACACCCACAGATTTCTCTATAATCTAGCAGTAAATAGTAATTACAGTGTTCCTAGTAAAAAATGCTATATTTTAGGTTGCAAAACAGTCTCTATTATTATCTTCTGTATTAAGTCATTTGATAAATGTCTAAAACTTTCCTTGTGGGGTGATTTTTATATTCTTTGGCAATCATATATTTCTTTACTTTTATGAAAAGTATAAGATAAATGTGTGCAGCCATTTTCACATTAAAGGACAATGGAGAAGGAAATTTGCAGCTGAACTTTAAAACATTATATTTAGCAGGTCCTCCGTGGGTTGTATAATCAGTTCAAGACCATGGATTAACAATCAAAGGAAGCTCAGATACTGACCTACATTAGAGAAACCCTACACATACAACCAAAAATTCATCCTCCCCAGAGAACTGAAAGCCTTCAGGATAACCTGCTAGCTAAGCAGCACATGTCCCAATGTTACAGAGCAAAGGACCCGGAAAAATCATCCTGAAAAGCACCACATTAAGGGTGAGAAAAACAGTAAGAGTCCTACATAATCCAGCATTTGTTTTCAGACCTAGAAAATAGGGCTACCAGGCAATGATCATTGAACTAATTATTATGTATGTTTAAATCTACATCTACTTTGGGAACCACATTTGATGGGGCACTACATTCGTCCTCAGGATGTTGGACAAAGTTGTTAAAATTAATTGAGCCACATCTGAAGCAGGATGATCTCAACTATCTCGAGAGTCACACCTGAATGTCTCCCAATCACTTTCATCTGGTTGCAAAACTTCACTTAATCATATTGCCACCCAAATCTCCTCCTCTTGTGTTTCCTATCTCAGTGAACAGAGCCTCCATCTACCCAACGGATGCACGAGAAAATCAAGCATGATCCTTGAGAGTTCTCTTCTCTCATCTTGCACATCCAAACACAAAGTTTTCCACATTGATTCATTCATCTTCACCCCATCTGCCCCCACCATAGTTCAGATCACCAAAATGTCTCTGAATCTAAGTGTGGATCCAGAATAAAACTCGTGAGTCTTAAGTCCCCTTCTAGAGCCTTGCACCTAATTTTGTATTCAAAATTGTGTATTTTTTAAAAGGTCCCCAAAATATATAATCTGTGGACCATACAAAATCGTTGCTGTCTAAATTATTGAAATAGCCCACAATTATCTCCCAACCTCCAGTCTTATCTGATTCTGATCTCTGCTCTGCATTGAAAATAAAGCACTCTTTCTAAAACACAGATATGACCTTATTCTTCCATTGCTTAAAAACTTCTAACAGTGTTACGTTTCTCTTAGGATTTAGTCTCAACTCTTTATCATTGTTTACATCTTATGTAGTCTATACACACTTTGTGATCTACACAAAACTTACCCTGCTATTCCACAGACCTTACATCATGTTCTTTGGATATACAAATATGTGTCCCCCAATAGTTCTCATTCTCTCTGCTAGAGGGACTAGAAGCCAGATCCTGTTTCCTGTTAAATCAGCAGCCCTACCATCATTGTGTCACTTAGTAGGCACTTTATAAATATTTATTGAATAAATAAATGAATGAATAATGAATACACTCTGCATCACTGGTCCAAATCCAGAAATAGTGATCAGAAGCCCACAAGGGGTCAATATAGCAAGAAAAGGCATCGATTGGTTCCTGGGAATAAATTGCAGCAAACTTCCCATATTTATGAGTAATTATACTAGAAAATTTTTAATAAATCATATATTAGAGAGAAGAGTCGTTAAGTCCCACTCTGAGTTTCTCTCTTCCTTAGAAATATGCATGTCTTCCCAATATCCCACTGCTTTGAATGTAATGCCAGATGTTTCCAAGCCGACATTGCCCTATCTACAAAAGAAAAAGTACCCAATCCCAGGCCTAAATATAGGTAATCCCTTCTCTTTCCACAAGCTACTACTTTCTGTTAGGTACTTCTTTCAGCAACATGTAATCTGGCAGTTTCAACGTTTTTCCTGTCCATGTTTTTCTACTGCGTTGGTTAATTTTATGTCAACTCGACTGGGGACATGGGGTGCCCAGAATAAAATTACTTCTGGGTGTGTCCGTGAGGGTGTTTGGGAATGAAATTAGCATTTGCATTGGAAGACTCAGTAAAGCAGAGTAAAACATTTCCCTCCCCAACGTGGATGGGCATCATCCAATCCATTGAGGGCCTGAATAGAAAAAAAAAGATGAAGAAAGGGGAAATTCATTTTTCATGTGTCTATTGCCTGCTTGTATGTCATCCTTTAAGAAGTGTCTATTTATGTCTTTTGCTCACTTTTTAATGGAGTTGTTTGTCTTTATTTCCTTTCAATTCATTTAAGTTTCTCATAGCTCCTGAACGTTAGCCTTTGCCAGGTGTACAACTTACAACTATTCATTTTTTCATTGTATGGATTGTCGCTTTACTCCTTTGATTTTTTTTCCCCCTGTGTAAAAGCTTTTCAGTTTGATGAAATCCTACCTGTCTTTCTTAGCTCTTATGGCATTTGCTTTTGGGGACTTGATCATGAATCTGTTGTCTACTCTGATGTCCAGAAATGTGTTCCTACCTTTTCTTCTAGGATTCTTAGAGCTTGAAGTTTTACATTTCGGTACTTGATTCCTTTTGAGTTGGTTTTGTATATGATGATAGGTAAGGGTCCAGTGTCGTTCTTCTATATATAGCTAGCCAGTTTTCAAAGCACCATTTGCTAAATATGGACTGCTTTTCCCAATGATTGTTACTGATGGCTTTGTTGAAGATGAATTGGGTAAAAATTGTATTTTTACTTCTGAAATCTGTCTTGTTCTATTGGTTTATGTACCTATTACTGAACCAATACCATGTTGTCTTGGTTACTGTAGACTTGTAATAAAGTTTAAAGTGTAGAAGTGTGATACCTCCCACTTTGTTCCTTTTGCTGAGGGTTGTTTTGGCTATACGTAGTGTTTTCTGTTACCATATGAATTTCTGTATTGTCGCTTTCAGATCTGAAAAATAATGATGTTTGTAATTTGATGGGTATTGCATTGAATCTGTAGATTGTCTTGGGTAGGATGGATATCTTGACAATATTGATTCTTCCAATCTATGAGCATGAATGATTTTCCATTTATACTTAGGAAAGGATGGCTATCATTTATAAGTCAAAAAGCAACAGGTGTTGGAATAGCTGCAGAAAAAAGGGAACCCCTCTACACTGTTAGTGGAAATGCAAGCTACTTCAACCTCTAAGGAAAGTAGTGTGGTGATTTCTAAAAGAACTAAAAATTGACCTTCCATACAATGCAGCAATTCCTCTTCTGAGACTATACTCAAAGGAACACAAGTCATTTTACAAAAAAGACAACTGCACATACATGTTTATTGCCACACTATTCACAATAGCAAAAACATGGAACCAACCCTGCCACCCATTGACAGTGGACTGGATAAAGAAAATGTGGTACTTATGGACGAGAAAGAAAAGAAAGAAAATGTGGTACTTATACATAATGGAGTATTACACAGCCATAAAGGACAACAAAATCATGGACTTTGCAACAACTTGGAGACAGTTGGAGACCATCATACCAAGTGAACTCTCACAGAAACAAAGAACTGAATACCACAAGTTCTCACTCATTAGCAGACCTTGAACACTAGTCACATTAGCACAAGGGTTGCATAGGCAGTCGGTGGACACTGCTGGGAATAGAGGGAGGTAGGAGGTAGGGACCATGTGACAACATAATATGTGCCTCGTCCATTATCAGGGGGAGTGAGAGCCACCTAGAAGTCCAAACTTCACCTGCATGCAGTCTACTTACATAGCAAATCCTCACTTGTACCCCCCCAACTTTAAGATAAAAGGAAGGAAGGAAGAAAGGAAGGAAGGAAGGAAAGAAGGAAGGGGAATTAAATTTTTTTGCCTGACAGTTTGAGCTGAGACACCAGTCTTCTTTTGCCCTCTACTAGGAATTACTCCACCAGCACTTCGGTTGTCAAAATTACATCATAAGCTCTCCTGGGTCTTCAGATTGCAGACAGCAGATTGTGGGACTTCTCAGCCTCCATAGTCATACAAGCCAATTCTTTATAATAAATTTCTATTTTATTTATAGATGCACACACAAACACACAAACACACACAAACATTAATTCTGTTGCTCTGGAAAATCCTGACTAACATACCTCCTTCACCTGTATTCTTACCAAGTAACTAGGACAATATGTTTTCATCAATAATTTTGACAATTATTACCATATAGCAATACTTACTTTGATTTTGTTTTGTGCTGAAATAAGCCTTCCAGTAAATAATTATAAAACACCACAAACTTTTTTATATTCATTCATCCAACAAATAGTCATTGAATACTTAATGTGTTGGGTAGTATACTTAAGGGTACATAAAAACATTTATATTGTATATTTGTACTATCACTCAGTAAAATTCTGTAGACCTTTTTATAGGATTCCTGCATATTTTCTTATTAAATATTACAAATATAGATAGATTAATAAATAGATGATAGATATTTGAATACTAGGATTTAGACAGATATGTAGATAGATATAGATATACATGAATATTTTATCCATATACATGTTTATTCAAATTTCATATACATATATAAATTTGATTGACTTAAAATGCAGCTTTCAATCATTGAATAGTTCTAATTTATTTTATTTTATTTTATTTGAGTCAGTGTCACAGTCTGTTCCCGAGACCGCCGTGCAGTGGCACCCTCACCACTCACCACAGCCTCAAACTTGTAGACTTAGACAATCCTTCTGCCTCAGCCTCCCAAGTAGTTGGGACTACAGGTGCATGCCACCACACTCAAAACCAGCTAATTTTTTTGTTCTTTTGTAGAAACAAGGCCTTAGTTGGCTGATCTCAAACTCCCAGACACAAGCAATCCTCTCACTTTGGTCTCCCAAAGTGCTGAGATTACAGGCATGAGCCACTATGCCCCAACCCTTAAAAGTTCTGATTTTAAATAGTTCACAATGCAAGTCTTCCATTCATTGCATTTTTGTCAATATTTTCTTAGTTTTTCTTGTTTTGTACCTCTTCTAGGTGAATTCTAAAATAATTTCATCATGTTCCAAATAATCATATAAGGGTTTTCAGTAGCATTATGTCAAACCCATAAGTTAATTTGCAAAGAACTGGCATCTTGACCTTATGTAGTAATCCATGAGACCCTTAATAATGATGATCAAGGACATTCTGGTGTTGTCAATGTTTATTCTTAGTTTACTGAGATGTCCAGTTATTGCAAAATATTAACATGAGCAATCCATATATTTGATCATTGCTTAGTTAAAAGCAAAGAAAAAATTGCAATATGTCAAAATAGTACAAGCATTTAATTTTATACCCTATATTTTTAAAAAAACAAATCAGATATGCAATGGTGCCAAAAATTTAATACAGTTCACCAGTTGCAGAAAATTATGCTTATATGAAATTCAACAGAGACAAGAACACTCTGCCTTGAATTCCTTATATGAGGGTGATTGTCTATGAGTACTCCACTATCTACCCCAATAAAGGTCATCTACCTCCTTAAAGCCAGAATAAAAAGTCATAGATACAGTAGTGTTGTAATTCTGAGAAACTATAAAAAGAGAAATAAGTCAAACCAGTAAGATGAAGCAGAGACAGATAACAATTAAAAATGCCTGCACTGCAGAAGTTGCCTCAGGATTTTGAATCCATGCAAAGTGAGAAGGTATAGCATACTGGCTTCTAAGTACCTTGACAGCAGAGATCTTCTCTTTATTTTATTATAAATTTATACCTAGAAACGACTGACAAACAGAACTGGGGAATTTTTCAAAATAGGCTGACTATAATTTCTAGGTCCTAAATAGTATCTTTCTGAATGTTCAAAGTGAAAATAATACAGACCATAGCTTAACTTTTTGATCAGCATACATATCCTACCAGATAAGAATCTGTATCTTATTTATCTTGTTACCATCAACACTTTGCACTGACCAATCTGGTCACACATTACATTTAAATAGTGAGAACAATGGAACATCCTTGGGAATGAAAGTAGTGAGTGTGTATGTGTGTGTGCACGCACACATGCACATGTGTGCATTGTGTTTATTGTATCCCAATATAGAGGTACCATGACCAGTATGAGATCATGCTTTGAAAAGTGTGAAAATAATTGGCTTAGAATTAACTAAGTTACTGACATTTTAAAAGGCCTTATGCTAGAGAAAAAGCACAGAATTTTTACTAAGTTGTAGAATGAGTCCTTAACAATTATGTGTGTGCATATACTCACATAACTTCAGAAGCCAGAAGTTTTTTAAAACTAGTTGAGAAGCACTGATTGACCTTTCCTTATTTTCCTTAGAAGTGCACTTTTATTAGCGTGCCCTTCAGAAACTACAAACTGCACAGAGACATGAAAACACTGCTCTCCCCAAGAATTAGAAAGGGATGTAAATCATGGATGACTCTAGCCTCTGACAGACTCACATAGACCTTGCACCTTGGATAGCTCTTCGTTTTTTGTTTTTTTTTTGTAGTCAACTTTAGAAAGCAGAAAAAGACAAAGACATTTGTAATTCTGACCTATAATCATAAAAAAGAGTTTATTTAACAACAGAAAGATGCTACAATTCAGAGAAACACAAAAATGTTAGCATTGAAATCGCCATAGCAGGGGTGCATAAGATGGCAGAAATACCAGTGCAGTCTATGAGAAACATGTGCAAGGCCTTGCCACAAGCCACCACCTGTGTGTTCTCTGCTGCAACTTTTTCATCACTGAACTAAAGGTTTGGGTTTGCAAGGGTGTTTGTTTTGAAGAGTAAAGTAGCAGCACAAAAGAAATCTGAAGGATGCCTATTCCATGATGGAGTGTCTTCCAATAACATAACATTTGTCACGATTATGTTTTAGACAGCCACGTACAAGCTCTTCACAAAACAAACGATGCCAACGTGCACTGAAGTAGCCATCCTCTTCTATGTAGTCAAGAATCCTTTTTTTGTTTCCGCAATGCCTGTCAAATCCTGCTATGAAATGTGGGGAATCCTCCTTCCTTCTTTTATATTGCTCACTATCAAAAAGAAAAGTTGTCATGGTTGGTTAAGTGCAGGTATTGAGACTGATCCTAGGTTAGACCCCTCTAGCCCACAGCACGGTGGAGAATGGCGGGAAGAACTTTGAAAAGAAAGAATGACATGCATCTCTGTGAATAAATCACTGCTTTAATAGCTCTATTCTCTTCAATGGTGTTATAGAATGTTCCTCTCCTAATCTCCTTAAGAAACAAGAGTACTAAAAGTTTAAGAAACTCATTCTATATCCCAAATATGCTCAAAAGAATGTGAGGAAGGCGAGTTATGTTGGGGAAAAAGTGGCTGTGCAGAAAGACGGTCATAAAGAGCGTACGTGTATGAAAAAGAATCATATCTTCCCCAGGCCATAGTTTTATTTGTTTTCCATAAGTCAGAGAGAACACAAGATCAAAAAAGTCACAGAAAAATGTAGTAGATAGACTCTTATCTTCTATCTAAGAGGATTGAAGTTCTAAATGTGAAAGTAAAAATAATAAAGCTTCCAGAAGATAATGCAAGTGAGTATCTTCCAGATGACTTTGAGGCTAAGAAAAAACTCCCGAACAGAGGACAAAAGGCAATAACCAAAGGAAAAAGTAATAAAATAGACTACCTTAAAATCAAAAACTTCTTTTCACTAAAACATACTTAAGAGAGTAAAAAGACAAGCCACAAGAGAAAATATTTGCAGCACCTATAATCCACAAATGGCTCATATAAGAATAAAGTTTTTTTAAAAACTCCAGAACTCACTAGAAAAAAAAAATGCCAAGAAACTTTGAACAAGAAATTTACAAAAGAGGATATCCAAATGTCCAAAAAATATATTAAAAGAGGTTCAACTTCGTTGGTAGTCAAGGAAAGGTAAAGACATACCTCTACAAACCCATCAGAATTCAAATAACTAAAAACACCAAAAGCTAACTTGTCTTAGGAGCAACAGGTAGTCATATACTACGGGCAAGATGGAAAACCCTTTGGGATATCTGCTTTGTATTATCTATTCAAGTTAAAGACACCACATCTGGTAACCCAGAAACTTCATACCTAGATACAAACTAAACATGTATACCATGTAAACATATTAACCAGAAGACATAGTCAAGAACATCCAAACAGTCATAATAGCATTATTAGTAGTAGCTGAAAACTGGAAACAATGTAAATATCCATCAACTGTAAAACAAATAAATTGTGGCACGTTTATATAATGAAACACACTTCTATCATACAAATGCAAAAACAGTGTAATAACATGAAATAACAGCAACAACTCTCACAAACATTATTTAGCAAGAAAAGCCAAAAATTATATGTTTTATAACTTATTTTGCATAAAGCTAAAAAAAAGTTGGCAAAACCTATCGATGGTGTTAAAAAAGTTAAAGCAGTAGTTACTTCTGGGAAGGATAGAGGGTTCAGTTATTGGGAAGGGGCATAAGCGACTTGTGGAATGCTGGCCATGTTCTATGTCTTGAGTGGGAAAGTGGTTTCACATGTGAGTTCATTTTGAGATAGTTAATTCAGGTACACACTTATTATTTCTATGCTTTTCTCTGTGTGTTACACTTCAATTAAGAGTTTTTCTTTTTTAAAAAGCAGCCAGGTATAGTCTTTCCTTAGAGAAATAAAAAAGAAATATTAAAAACCAAAAGGAAAGCCATTAATATACTCAACCCCTATCAAATGCCAAGCCTGTTATCAAAATAATTTAATTGTTAAAAAAAAGTTAATTTCATGTGATTATGCTTTTAAAAGTAAAAATGAACCAATTATTAAGATAAGTAAAGTAAGAGATTAAGTGAAGTGCCCAAAATTTAAAGATCAATACATTCCTGATCTGGGATATAAGCCCTGAGCCCTGCTATTCCAGGCCCAGTACCATTTCTAACATTACACAAGTGCTTTGAAATTTAAAGCACAGTTTTGCTTCACATCTTCAATTTACCAAGAAATTGTGTGTAATAGGATAGCTATGCTAGTTCCCATTGTGCTGTCAGGAAATTGTGTGTGCTAGAAGGTGCCTGTTGCTGAAGCCATCCCTCCTGATGCCTCAGGGCATCTACCATGCCACATCCATTTCCAAAGGAATCTGAGCTATGGATCATATGACACTGTGCCCTGGTTTCTGCCACATTACAGCAGTTACAGACATAGGGTTTGAAGTTAGAGCTGAGTCTGAGTCCCAACTCCATCTGTATTTAATTTCTCTGAGTATTTCCATATCTGTAAAACAGGGATAAGAATAATACTTGCCTCCCAGGGCTGGAATGAGCAGTCATCTGAGTTCTTGACGTTAAGTTAAATGACAAACAATAAATGGTCTTGGTATAGTTTTTGATTTTTGTTGTTGTTTGAATGCACATAGAAAGCAATAACCCCTGAGGTGAGCCTGACGAGCGATCTGCAGTAGCATTACCTTCCGTAAGGTGACCCATCAGTCCAATCACACATACTCTGTGAGATGTAGAACGAGCTGGAAGTCAGTGAGGGTGGAAGCTGAAAATACATGTTAAAGAAGAAGAATCTATACTAATAGTAGTCAAGCAGGCAGAAGTCATGAAGGAGAGAAGTGAATAGAGAATACTTTATTGGCAGCACAATCAAGAAACTGAAAGAAAGTTGACTAAGTAACTGTCACGTAAGGGCAAAAAAGTAGTGAGGGAAGGCGCCATTTCTGAGAGAAACATCTTCAGACTTACCGTATTCAGAGCTGTTGTGTGAAGAATATAGCATACTGAGGGACAGGGAATAAAGCCCAGTTTCCCTAAGGGCCTCCTCTATAGCTACTGAGAGTGATATCAGCCCACTCACTGCCTATGACATGACTAAGCTGAACACATCATTGCTCCCTATGTCCAAAAGCTCTTCAACATCTGAAATCCCCATTAGCAAAGGTCTGTCTTAAAGCCAAGTAAGTAGACTAGAGATAGATTAAGCCGATGGATAAAGATTCAAGTTGATACGAGAAGAACTTTTACTTAATGAGTGTTATTTGTAATCTTCTTAAGCTTGTCAATCAAAGACTGATTGTTCAGTGAACAAATTATTTCTAAATCTGAATAGTTGATAGAATCTTCTTAGCTATCCACATACAGAAAACTTCTGGAGCCAAGACATTATTATTAAGCCCCCAAATGAAGACCACCACCACAGGAGGAAATAGTCTTCAAAGTCTACTCAAAAGCAAGCCAATCTGAAAAGTGACAGTAAATATCAACATGCTAAAAGATCTAGACCTAAACCAAAAAGTTGGCTTCCAGTATCATAAAATTACCATACTAATTATTTATGTTTTGTTTATACTAGAAAAGCTCATGAAAAATAGAGATAAGCAGTTTTATACACAGTGAAAACACAGAATATCCAAAAGTCATTACTACCACATATTTTGATGTTTGATTTTTGGAGGGCTGAAGTTTTGAATGTTAAATAGATCTTTTTCTTAGGTTAACATTTAAATTAATAGTTAAACTATTTGAGTTCCTTTGGCTTTCATCCTTCACCAAGTAGGTGGACAGCCAGAAAAAGATAATCTGCAAAGTTATTTTGAGTAAGAGTGATAAATGTACATTGTGTCATTATTTTCAAAGAGAATATTATAAATTCCTTTCTAGATTTTTTAAAAAGCATTTTACCATTACAGACATAATTTACTAATAGTTTGAGGATCAATTTTTTTTTAAATTGTATCTGCTAAAATTCAGGAAAAAAAATAGCAAATAGTGAACAAGGGCCATGTTCCTTTTGCTGCATTTAGAATTATGTGGCAGCGCCCATAACAAGCAAACACTGGACAGGCTTGGTTCTGCTGGATTTAGATTAACCTTTACAAGAAATGCAGAATTAGATTATGAAAACAAATTGAAAATGGCATCTCCTTAGACTCACTTTGTACCCTGCATTTTCTTAAACTTTTATGTGACTGTCAAATATTAGTTCAGGGCTCCATTTGTATTTATAGCATTTTATCTATTTTTTTTTTTTTTTCTGAAAAGATAAGTACCAGTCTTCAGAGAAAGCTTCTGACTACTGGATGCAAAAAAAAAAAAAAAAACCTCTTTTCTGAATGGTTAATGTTTCAAATATGAACACAGATGCCAGATGGCAAAAAAGGGAGAAGGAATTCAAGTTGTTTCATTGTTCAATGATAAAGGATTTTTCCATCTGTTGATTCAATACTAACTTAGTTTACATTCACTTAAAGTCAATACAATTAAAACTCTATTTGAAGTGAAATGTTTCAGGAAAAAAAACTTAGGAACCTGATAAATTTTCTATGGGTTACACACTGAACCTTTAAATAGCTAAGCTTTTGTATATGTACAAATGTAAACATATGATAAAACTAAGATATCAAATGCATTTTGAAGAATTCTAAAGATACAGGTAATTAACTAATTCTAATGAAGATGATTTTATGTCATTGAAATGTAAGTGGACATCTGCTAGAATTTAGAGCCATGGTAAAATGAAATGTATCTAAAGTAATAATATACTAGAGTAACCATCACAAAGACCAAAAAGAGAAACTACTGACAGGTGAAAAATTTGGCAGCAGTTGACAAAGAAAGAAGTTTGAATGGCTGAACCACAGAGACCAAAAGGCAAGCAGTGAGGAGAAATAGCACTGCAGTGACTAGTAATATCTTAGAAGACAGCAGAGGACTTATGCACTAAAATAAGGCTAAAGAAGAGAAACATACCCAGAAACAAATAGAATTCAGGAGAACAAACCTCAAATAAGAATTATGAACAACAGAGTCCTAGGAGCCCTTGGAGAAAGTTGACCCCTACTAGAATACTTACCTCGCAATCCTTTAACGGAAAACAGGTTCTACTCAAAATAAAGTATTCTTACTATAAAGAAGTAGTTTTCCAGGGTTACCTTCCCTTTTGTCCTAAAAACACTATTAAACTGGCATCACATTGGTACTTAAAAGCTCCTCAAGGATAAAAACCATGACTTATATCTGTATTCCTGATACCTACTGCCTAGCATGTGATTCATAATCTACAAATATTTGATAAAACAGAACTGATCTAAGAATTCCACCACCTAAACTAATATTGCTCTACTCCTCCTGCCCCCCAAGCTTTATTGAGGAAAAGTTGGGAAATAAAATTTGTATATATATTTAAGGTGTACTACATATACAACGTATGATATACATTATCCCACTCAAGCTGAAGAACATATCCGTCACCTGCCATTATTATCATTGTGTGTGAATGTGTGTGTCTGTGATAAGAATATTTAAGATCTACTCTCCCAGCAGAGTAAAGGCAGGGTACAGGGATAGATGAATATATACATGGGTACTTCTTAGGTAGTCATGGATATGAGGAGTTGACTGTGAGAACTGAAATATTTTAAGGAAAGGAGAAATTCACTGTATGAGAGAACATTCCAGGTAGAGATACCAGCAGGAACAAAGGCTCTCAGGCTAAAGCATGAAGGCATGCCTTAAGATTTTTTTTTGTTAAAAGACTGCAAGATTTAAGGAAGAATAGAAAAATTTCATTTATTATTCTTCATCAGCAGGAAAAATATACACACATATATTCATAGTTTAATGACTTAAAATATTAATCTTCCTCAAAAGTAAAATAGGAATCTTATTATTTTACATATATAAATTTTTACATATAAAAGAATTACACTTGTTTTTTAGTAAAAATCTACCCAACCTCGGGATCTATATGCATTAACAATATTGTTTCCAATTAATTAAAACTTTCTGACATCTTTTATATATTATCTTATATTCCAACAACCCAACAAAATAAGTGTTACCTTCACTCACAGATGAGAAAAACTGAGACTCAAAGAAAATTTGTAACTTACTTAAGACCATATAATGGAAGATTGTAGAAGTCAGGCCTAATCCTGGATCTTTTTTTCCAAAATGTAGGGCCTTTTCCCATTGATACATTTAACACTGAAATGGTACTATCTTTGATGTGTCAGGCCTCCCTCTGGTCCCTCCTTCACCTGGTTTGAGATCAGGTACTCTTACTGATGAAATGTCCCCTAACCAGCAGTATCTGGCTGCTGTTAATCCCTTTCTTATAGTATTATGGTAAATGTTCAAAGTCTGCTTGTGAGTGAGAACATGTGGTACTCAATCATTTGTTTCTGTGATAGATCACTGAGTATTATAGACTCTAAATTCATTCAAGTTGCTGTGAAGTCCAAATTTTTATTCTTCTTTATGGCTGCATAATAGTCCACCGTGTACCACATTTTTCTTATCCAGTCCAGTTTCAATGGGCAGTACAACTGGTTCCTTGTTTTTGCTATTATGAATAGTGCTGCCATAAACATGCATGCGCAGATATCTTATTGTAGAGTGATTTAAGTTCCTCTGGGAATATTCCCAGACTGGGAATTGCTGGGTCGTATGAAAGGTCAATTTCTTGTTCTTTTTAGGAATCGCCACACTGTTTTCCATAGAGATTGAACTAGTTTGCATTCCCATCAACAGTGTAGATTGCATTCCCTTTTTTCTGCATTGTCGCCAGCATCTGTTGTTTTTTGTTTTATTAATGATGGCCATTCTTACCGGAGTTAGATGGTATCTCAATGTGGTTTTGATTTGCATTTCTCTGATGATTAGTGAGGCTGAGCACTTTTTCATGTGTCTGTTGACTGTTCCTATGTCTTTTCTTGAGGAGTATCTATATGTGTCTTTTGCTCACTTTTTAATGGGGCTGTTTGTTTTTTCCTTTCAGCACATTTGAGTTCCTTGTAGATCCTGGATGTTAGGCATTTGTCAGATATGCTGTTGGCAAATATTTTTTCCCATTCTGTGAGCTGTCTATATGTTCTTGTGATGGTTTCTTTTGCTTTGCAGAAGCTTTTCAGTTTGATGAGGTCTCACTTGTCTATATTATCTCTTATGGCATGGGCTTTTGGGGTTTTGATCAGGAGTTGGTTGCCTACTCTAATTTCTGTACGGGTGTCTCCTGTGTTTTCTAAGGTTCTTCAAGTTTGAGATTTTGTGTTTAGGTCTTTGATCCATTTGGAGTTGATTTTTGTGTATAGTGATAGGTAGAAGTCCTGTTTCATTCTTCTGAATGTGGTCAGCCAGTTTTCCCAACACCATTTACTGAATAGGTTCCTCTCTCCCCAGTGGTTGTTGGTGAAGACTTTTATGAAGATGGGTTGGCTGAGAAATTGAGGTTTTGCTTCCAGAATCTCTATCCTGTTCCATTGGTTAATATGCCTCCTCTTGTACCAATACCAGGCTATTTTGATTATTGTAGAGTTATAATAAAGTTTAAAGTCTGAAAGTGTGAGACCCCCCCCACTTTGTTTCTTTTCCTAAGAATTGTTTTGGCTATTCATGGTGGTTTATGTTTCCATATGGATTTCTGTATTGTTGTTTCTAGGTCTGAGAAGAATGATGTTGGTAATTTAATGGGTATTGCATTGAATCTGTAGATTGCCTTAGATAGGATGGAAATATTAAGAATGTTGATTCTTCCAATCCATGAGTATGGAATATTTTTCCATTTATGTCATCTTTGATTTCTTTGAGCAGTGTTTTATAGATTTCATCGCAATGATCATCCAAAATGAGCAAGCGGTCTTCTACCAGGATGCAGGGCTGGTTCAACATCTGCAAGAACATAAATGTAATTAAATATGTCAACAGATATATAAACAAGAACCACATGATTACATCATTAGATGCAGAAAAAACTTTTGATAAAATCCAGCATCCCTTCTTGATAACAACCCTTGAACACCTACACATAGAAGGAACATACCTCAAAATTTTAAGATCCATCAATGATAAGCCTATATGGACAAAAATTGGAAGCATTTTCCCTGAAAGCCAGAACAAAACAAGGCTGCCCACTCTCATCCCTCCTGTTCAACATAGTATTGGAAGTTCAAGCTAGAGCAATAAGACAAGAGAAGGAAAACAGAGGTATCAAAATAGAAAGAAGAAGTCAAGTTATCCCTCTTTGCTGATATATGGTCCTATACCTCAAAAATCCAAGCGAATCTTTCAAAAATCCCCTTGCACTGATAAAGGACTTTGGCAAAGTCTCAGGGTTCAAAATAAACATGCAAAAGACAGTTGCATTCTTATACATCAGCAACACACAAGCACAGAACCAAATAAAAAACACAATCCCATTCACAGTAGTCAAAAAAAAATGAAATACCTCAGTATCTTCCTAACCAGAGAAATAAAAGATCTTTACAACAAAAACTATTAATTTTTAAAATATCTCTAATACTCTGATGTTGAGTGTACATATATTTACATTCAGTTTATCTTTTTAATTAATTGACCCTTTTATCATTAAACAGTGACTTTTGTCTATTTTGACAGTTTTGGCTTCAAGTTTATTTTGCTCAATATAAGTACACTCTTGCTGTCTTTTGATTACTGTTTGCCTGGAATATCAGTTTCCATCTCTTCACCTTCATTCTATGTGTGTTCTTAAAGCAAAGCTGACTCTATTCTAGGCAGCATAGAGTTGAATCTTGTTTTTTCCTTTTTTTTTTTTTGTCATTCAAACACTTTCTGTGTTTTATTGGAAAATCTAATGCTTTTACATTTAAAGTGATTATTGATTATAAGAACTTGCTATTTTCATTTTGTTAATTGTTTCCTACTATCTTTTTAGTTTCTTTGCTCTTTCTTTTTTTTCATACCTTTCCTTTGTGAGTTGACAATATTTTATAGTGATGTGCTTTGATTTCTTTCTCTTTATATTTTTTTGGATATAATACAGGTATTTTTCTTTGTAATTGCAGTGGCACACTCCAGCATCGACCTGCTGGGCTCAGGCGATCCTTCATCCTCAGCCTTCCAAGTATCCAGAACTACAGGAGTGTGCAACCACACCCAGCTAATTTTCTGATTTATTGTAGAGATGAGGTCTCACCAAGTTGCCCAAGCTGTTCTCAAACTCATAGGCTCAGGCAATCCCCTCACCTTGGCCTCCCAAAGTGCTGGGATTACAGGCTTGAACCTCTGTACTCAGCCATAAAAGTTCACTTTAAGCTGACAATTTAACTTCAATACCATAAAAAATTTTACACTTTTACTTTTTCCCCTCTTACTTTCTATGTTATTGAGATCACAGCTCATATTTTTAATATTGCATTTTCATTAACAAATTATTGTAGCTATAGTTTTTTAATACTTTTAACTTTTATGCTAAACTTGAAATTGATTTATTTGCCACCATAATAAGACTAGAATATTCTAAATTTGCCTATATTCTTATCTTCATATGGGTTCCATACTTTTATATATTTTCATGTTTTTGTTTTTTTTTCTTGCTAAGAGATTTTATTTATTTATTTATTTTATTTTAGTCAGTATTTTATATTATCATATTGTGGGGTACAGTTAAGGATTAGGTATACAAATATGCTTCGTTCAGACACCCTTGGTGATAAGAGGTGTCTCCCCGTCCCCAGACAGATATTGAGTATCATTAATCCCATCCCCCCTCCCTTCCCCTCCCCGTAATTTCCCACCACTGTCAGTCATTTTCTTATAGTATTACGTTGGATGTTCAAAGTTCACTATATGAGTGAGAACATGTGATACTCCGATCTTTGTTTCTGTGAGAGGTCACTCAGTATTA
>CAUYQG010166772.1:0-15465 GCA_963574415.1 Tarsius wallacei
ACACGTGGCTTGTGGAAGGCAAGGAGTCCTTCCCAAGCCTTCTGGATGTGGGTGTCATAAGTGGTTCCCAGTGCTGACCTCTGGCATCTTGCGTTTCTGACCCACACGTTCCAAAGATGAAATTTTAATTAAACGAGTCTCGAGCCTCACACCAAAAAAAAAAAAAAAAAAAAAAAAAAGCAGGTGGTATCACATTACCAGACTTCAAACTTTACTATAAAGCTTCAATAATCAAAACAGCTTGATATTGGTACAGGAACCGGCATATAGACCAATGGAATAGAATTGAGATTCCAGAAGAAAAGCCTCAATTTCTCAACTAACTCATCTTCAACAAAGCCTCCACCACCTACCATTGGGGAGAGGAGAACATATTCAGTAAATGGTGCTGGGAAAACTGGCTGACCACATGCAGAAGACTCAAACAAGACCCCTATCTATCTCCATACACAAAAATTAACTTTAAATGGATTAGAGACCTAAATGTAAAACCTCAAACCATAAGAACCTTAGAAAATGCAAGACATACCCTCATGAAAATTGGAACTGGCCTCCAATTTCTGAACAAAACCCGAAACCCACAGGCCATAAGAGAGAAGATAGACAAGTGGGACCTCATTAAACTGACTAGCTTCTGCAAAGCCAAAGAAACCTTCAAGAGAGCAGGGAGACAGCCCACAGATTGGGAGAATGTATTTGCCAACTCCAGGTCCGACAAAGGCTTAACATCTTGGATTTACAAGGAACTCAAACGTGCTGAAAAGAAAAAAACAAACAACCCCATTATAAAGTGGGCAAAAGATGTGAACAGACACTTCTCAAAGAAAGACATCCAAGCAGCCAACAGACACATGAAGAAATGTTCAACCTCACTAATCATCAAGGAGATGCAAATCAAAACCACCCTGAGATACCAACTAACTCCAGTCAGAGTGGTAATTATCAATAACTCAAAAAAATAACAGTTGCTGGAGAGGGTGTGGTGAAAAGAGAACACTTCTACACTGTTGGTGGGAGTGCAAACTAGTGCAACCTCTATGGAAAGCAGTGTGGCGATTCCTAAAAGCTCTAAATATCGACCTCCCATATGACCCTGCAATCCCCTTACTGGGAAAATACCCTGAAGAACTCAGATCACTCTATCAAGAAGATACCTGCACACGAATGTTTATCACAGCATTGTTCACAATAGCAAGAACCTGGAACTAACCATGCTGTCCATCAAAAGAGGACTGGATTAAAAAAAAATTGGTATATATACATGATGGAATACTATACAGCCATAAAAAAGAACAAAATCATGAATTTCGCAGCAACCTGGATGGAATTAAAGTCTATAATACTGAGTGATCTCTCACAGAAACAAAGATCTGAGTATCACATGTTCTCACTCATATAGTGGACCTAGAATATCTATCATAATACTATTAAAAAAAGGACTGACAGTGGTGGGAAACTATGGGGGTTTAGGGAGCGGAAGGGAGGTGGGACTAATGGTAGTCAATATCTGTTTGGGGATGGGAAGACATCCCTTATTAACAAGGGTGCCTGAACGATGCACATTTGTATAGCTAACCTTTAACTGTACCCCATAATTTTATAATAAAAAATATGTTTAAAAAAATAAAAAATAAAAAAATTTTTAAAAAGGGAAAAAATAAATAAATAAAAGAGGAAAAAAAAAAGAATTACCAAGATACTCATTCTCTAAAATAAGAAACAATTAGCCCAGACTTAGGAGGATAAATGATGCCACATTATGTTTACATAATACCTTGTGTATCACAAAGTGCTTCTATTTACATTACATTATTTAATCTAATCCACAAGATTGTTCTTTTCACTTCCATTTTACAGGTGAGAAATTGAATGCTTAGTATAAAAAATTTAGGAATTTGTCCTTTCTACTAAAAGGCTCATCAGAATTTTGAACTAAGCCTCTGTTCTTTCCATCTTTTCTCTTTTATGTTTCCGTGCATTGCAAGTCAGGTGGTTTTAACTATATATATATAAAACAATTACCTTATCTACTCATGAAATAATTAGTGGTATTTCAGTTCAAAATACATATAAGTTATAATTTTAAGGGAATTCTTCACACCATGATTGTTGGGAACCACTGACCAATTACTCAGATGTTTAGCAAACACTTGTCAAAGGTAGGAGTTCCCAACTCCCGGGGCCACAGACTGGTACCAGTCAGTGGCCTATTAGGAACCAGGTCACACAGCAGGAGGTGAGCAGCAGGTGAGCTAGTGAAGCTTCAACTGTATTTGCAACCACTCTCCATTGCTTGCATTACTACCTGAGCTTCACCTTCTGTCAGATCATGGAGGCATTAGATTCTTATAGGAGCACGAACCCTATTGTGAACTGCATATGTGAGGGATCTAGACGGTGTGCTCCTTATGGGAATCTAATGCCTAATGATCCAAGGTGGAGAGGAGGCAGTGATGCTAGCACTGGGGAGTGGCTGCAAATACAGATTAACATTGGCAGTGAAGTTTGACTGCACAAAGACCACAATAAATCAATTTCTTGCAGACTCATATCAAAACTCTATTAGTGAGTGGCATTTGAATCATCCAAAAATCATCACCCTCCCCCACCTCCCATTCATAGAAAGATTATCTTCCATGAAACCAGTCCCTGATGCCAAAAAGTTTGGGGACTGCTGGCCTAAGGCACTGTAAAATAGATAAGTACAATCTTGCACCAGGAATCAAAAATGTAAAAATGATAATAACATATGCAAACACACTTCTGTAGTAGTGATCAGGACACATGTTAAAATATTAAGGATTATATACTGTTAAAAAGATAAACTGAGGCTGTTCTTGAACTCCTAGTTTTGGGTAATCTTCCCATCTCAGTCTCTCAAAGTGCTGGGATTACAGGCATGAGCCATTATGCCTGGTCTCTCACAAACTCTTTACCATAAAAAATTTCAAACATAAACACGAATAGGATTAAGAAGTACAATGACCCTCAAAAAAATAAATGAATAAACTGAGGCACATTACCATATAAAGAATTTATTTAAACAACAGCAATTCATGCATCAGCCAGTTCCAAACCAAACGTGTTTGGGGGTCCTAAAAAATGAGATATGAAGTCTCAACTTTTACAGGGTGATTGTGGAAGCAAGGCAAAGAAAATATTTGATTTATTAAAGTAGAGAAATGGTCTTATGTAGGTCATTCTAATGGAAAGTTTCTAGTTAGAGGTTAGTTGTCAGTTTCTGGTTGGTTTAAGCTTAAGTTTCCTTTTACTGTTTCCACTGAATTGGGTTTCAGTTAGTTTACATAGAACCCAAAGAGTCTAATGGCCTCTCAATTGATTATTTTAACATTATGCTCCTTAGCATTATATTCTTGGCAAACCACTCACGCATAAAGCTCATTTGGTCTGAATGGTACTTCTCTCAGATAGTATTATCATCCTCAGTCTACAGATGGGAAAACTGAGGCTCAGAGACATGAAATAGAGGAGCCAGCATAAGGGTTTGTGCCTTAATAATCACTTTCTTGCCATATATAAATGGTCAAAATACACCATAAAGAAAGATTGAAAATTTGTGCTTTGGAATCAAACAGATTTGGTTTTGCATTTCAGTCATGCAGTCATACCATCAAGTAATTGGGTGAAATAAGGATGTAATAATAGTACTACTTTGTAAATTTCCTGGAAGATTAAATAAAGTAATCTATATGAAGTTTTTGGTGGGTACTAAGCACTGCATCAATGTTAGCTATTATTGAGAATGATGCCTACAATTGATTAGCATAGACCATGTAGCCTGCACTATTCTAAGATTTTATATATTAATTCATTAGTAACATCATTAAGTGGGAATCGAACTGAATTCAACAGATAAAGCAGGTTTATTAAATAAACAAATCGACCCCAAAAATGCTGTGAATGCCTCCTCTTTGCCAGCAAGTTTTGAGTCACTGGTAATACACTGTCAAGAAGACCAAGTTCCTCCTCCCATGGGATTTACATCTTAGTATGAAGAACAGATCAGAGATCCATGTGATTTCACATAGTAAGCAGTACTAGGAAGAAAAATAAGGTAGGATAATGGATGAGCAGTTGGACCATGTGATGGTTTTTACAAAATGTTTGCAAGTTCTTTGACATTTCTCCTTCAAAAGGTGGAACTTAATTCCTTTCCCCGTGAATATGGGTCATCCTTAGTGACTTGCCTCTAACAAATAGAATTTGGCAAGCATGAAGAAAGCAGAGGTAATACTGCATGAATAACTTCCAAAGCCAGGTCACAAATGGCCATTTGGCTTCTGTTTGGTCCTCGCTCTCTCACTCTCTCTCACTCTCTGTCTCTCTCTTTCTCTCTCTGTTACTTTCATTCTTTCTCCCTCCCTCACCACCTGGTGCTTTTGGAGTCTGACTAACCTGAAGCAGCTGTGATAAAGAGACCATGTGGTGATACCACATAGTGACAGAGACAGATGCCTGAGGAGCCCCAGCTGTTGAGTCTTGTCAGTCCAAGTGTCAGGCATGTGGATGAGTGAGCCTTCCTATAATTCCAGCCCCAGCCTTTTAACCACCTTTCTCAGCCAAAGTTGAGGGGAGAAGAAAAGAGCTGTACCCACCAAGCTCTACACAGACTAAAAATCAGAGAGTAAAATAAATGTTTTTGTTTTAAACCACTAAATTTTCATTGGTTAGTTACAGGGTGAATGTGGAAGCAAGCCACAGTAACTGAAACAGTGTTTTAAACAGGGTATAGAGACGTTTATTTGAAGAGCAAACATTAAATCAGAGACCCACATGATATTCAAATAAGGAGTCATTCAAAAATTTGGAGAATATACATTCCAGGAAGAAGAAATAGAAAATGCAAAGGCCCTGGGGTAAGAATGTACTTGGTTTTTTAAAGGAATAACATGTCAAGCCAGTTTGGCTCAAGTTGAGTATAAGACAGAAAAGTAGCAGATAAGGTAGAACAGGAAACAGATAAGACAGAATCTTACGATTGGCAGAATTTAGATTTTGGTATTAATGGGCAGGGAAACAATTAGAGAATAATTGGGAATAGGTTTTATGTGATTTCACTTTTTGGGAAAGATCTCTCTGCCATTTATGTGAAGAATATAATTCAAGGGCAAGAGTCAAAGAAAGACATCATTTAAGAAGCAAAGGCAGAGATGAGGAAGAGTATGATGGTGGCTGGCCATCTATGTGGTTGGGTAAGATGTGATCATACTGGAAATAGATTTTGAGGATTAAAGCCAATAGTTTGCAGACGGATTGAATGAAAGCAAAGAGGAAAAGTGAGGCTGGAATTGACAGGGCTCCCCTGCCTTGCTACACAAAGTGTGATCTGCTAGCCAGCAGCATGTGTGTCACAGGGGAGCTTGTTAGAAATGCTGAATCCCATGTCCAATACCAATCTTACTCAATCAGAATCTGTATTTTAACAATATGCATTTTAACACATGTAAGTTAATGTTTAAGAAACATTGTTTTAGATGCTTAAGGAAAATCAAAGGGGTCGGTCAGGATAGGAGAATTAGAAAAACAAAGGAAGGAAGGAAGAAAAACAGGCTTTTATTCAAATTCTTGAGATAGAGAATACAAATCCACAGAATTATTCTTTAATGCCTAGTAATAGAAATACCATTTTCTATTCTCTATTACTAGAAGAATCTACTATAATTCCTTATGCAGATTATTTATCACCCAGTTTTTAAAGAATTTAGTTTTCTCTTAACAAGTTTATTCAGCCGGGCTCGGTTGCTCAGCCTGTAATCCCGCGCCTTGGGAGGCTGAGGTGAGTGGATTGCCTGAGCCCGCGGGTTCGTGACCCGCCTGGGCAACTTGGCGAGACCTCATCTCTACAATAAATCAAAAAATCAGCCGGGTGACGCCTGTAGTTCCAGCTACTTGGAGGGCTGAGGCAGAAGGATTGCCGGAGCCTAGCAGGTCAAGGCTGCAGTGGCCAGGAGTGGCCACTGCACTCCAGTCTGGGCAATGGAATGAGACCCCAACTCAAAAAAAAAAAAAAAAAAAGTTTATTCAGAGTCTCTATCTTGAATTGCATTTTTTTTTCTTTTGAGTTCCTCCTAATAGAACACAGTATGATTTTATGAGACTACAGATAACTGTTGAATTTTCATAGGTAGCAGATGGATTGCATTTTCATGAGAAACTAGGATAGGCCATCAGCAAAATGTTCTATTACCCTTCCTTGTTTTAACTCCCAAACTACATTTAACAACCATTTTGGTTTCCCAACACAATCTGAAAACTCTTAATTATACAACTGTGGCCAACTTCACAATTTCCCTTAAAATGCAAGTTCCATGCTGTTAATAATAATGTAATAAGAATAATAAATAGTTTCCCCAAAACTTTATTTTTAATCTAATTCTATATATATGATACCTAGGAACTTAAACAAAGATATTTGAAGAACTGCAAAATTAAAAAAAAAAAAAAAGACAAAATTTCTAAACAGCACAAAGGACACCAAAATGCTTCAGTAATGATTTTAGAGACCAAATTATTTTTTAGGTTCCTGCAGTTTGTAGATAAGAACATATTTAGAAGTTTTATGCAAAGTTCAAGATGGCTAAAAATGTAAATTTTAGATGGGTATGTTCACTGCGAAGGTTGGAAGACAAGATTAGAAAGATCTTCTTAAATTAGCATTTTTTTCCTCCAGCAGGTTACATGCAAGTTGAAAGTGTTGAACATAATTCATTCCTAGATAAAATTTAAGACCTCTAAGGTTACAGAAAATAGAGTCTATAAAACTAAACCCAAAAATGTGTATTATTTCTTCTAGGATACAATTGTACCAAGCCATACCTGATGGCAAAAATCCAATTATAGCAGTAAAGTTTGCTCACAGCGATTCCTTTCTTTAAGTGAAAGCAAACAGCAGAATGAGGTGAGCAGGAAGCAAGTACCTTCATAAATACATGGGCTTACATTTGGTATCAATTTTTTGTTAGTGAAAGAACAAAAATGGTAAAAGCATCCAGTTCATTGCAAGTGCCTTCAATATAGGGTTTTTTTTTTTAATTTTTTTAAATAAATGGGTCAGAGAAAGAAAATAACTTTTTTCATTATAGTTAAGATGTTCTCTGAGGAAGACAGTATGGTGTAATGGTTATAAGTCAAGCTTTTGAGTAAAAGAGTCCAATCATAACTCTAGTGAGTTCTATGACTTGGAACACATTATGTAAACTTTCTGAGCCTCAGTTTCCTTTTTGGCAAAATCAAGATTGATAATCACAGTGAAGATCTCTTAAAATGAATTAGGATTAAATAAAATAGTGGATGCAAGCATCTGTCAAATAGCATTCAATAAATATTAGCAATTATGATCAGCTCAGCCTTTACCAAATGTGTATTCTTGGCAGACTGAGTTTCATTTGCCTAAACCAACTTGATCTGCATTGCTTTGGACCTGGCTCATTTAAGGCCTTGAAAATTACAAAGATGTCATTAACACAATTATGGCAACATGTCCCGGTTTTTACACTAGAGAACACTAGGGATGATGACAGAAAAACAGGTTTTGCTGTTTCAGGAATTCAGTTGTGGAGAAAATGACACCATGTTAAACCCCAGAAACCGAACTACACTATTTTCTTTCTAACTTTTCCGTTTCATTTTTCTAATGAGCCCAGTTTGTCTAATCAGCAGAATATTTAGAGCTCTGGAGCAGTTCTTTTGTTGTTGAAAATAGACCCCAATGAGAAGTGAAAATCATGAAACTTTTATTTTATTACGATCACAAAAGAAGAGACTTTTCTATTATATGTGCATGTTGTCTCTCTCTCTCTCTCTCTCTCTCTCTCTCTCTGTCTCTGTCTCTCTCTCTCTCTCTCTCCTTTTTAGTGTAATATCTGATTTTTTAGCATCCCATTGCTGCTGATGAGTGATGTCCATGCTCCCAAGCCGCCAGCTCCCAGCTTTGGCTACCTGATAGTGCACGGAGCCCACTATGACAGTCGGCAGATCGCCATTCCAAGTCCAAGGTGTTCTTGATCTGCCAGCTGCAGATGGAGAAAGCATCAAACAGGCTGAACAAAGCTGGCTCCTATGGTCACTACTGTCGTATACCAGCTTTGTGGTCTCGGCAAACTTATTCCACCTCTCTGTCTCAATTTTTCATCTGTAGCACTGCAGTCACTCTGATACTTGCTGAGCTTTTGTGAGACTCAATGGAGATAATTATGTAAAAGCCTCTGGCATAAAGTGGGAACTCATTGAATATTTGTTTATCATAAAGCTATGCCTCCAAAAGCCCTAGCAATTATCCAAGAGCAATTTTTTTTAGTCAAACAAAACTTTCCTGCTTGTTGTTCTACAGTACTGAGATTGGATGATTTCTTTTCTGAGTTCAAGACTCCTAGAGTCAGGACAGGAGCTCAAAGATAGGCTTAGGCTTTTTAAAAATTGTTTTCAGATAATTCCCATAATGGCATGGTATCATTTGGGACTTGTGCTTTCTGGATTTATCTGGGAAGATGATAAGCAGTGAGGAAAAGTAAAAATAGGGACTTAGGCAGGATAATTAGAAAACACTTCCTTTTGTAGAAGACAGGGAATTTTAGACTAGTAAAGATCACTTAGCACATCTCAAGCTCAGACTAGCCACAAGTCAAGTGCCTATAGCCACTAATGGCAAGTGGCTATTGTATTGGACAGCACAGATATAGAGAATACAGTTTGCAGCTGTGTTGAAAATGATTATTTTAAATCCATAAACCATTTACCAAGGCCAATGTACACATCATTTTCAAAAGTTTGCTTCCCGTTAGAAAGTGGCTTAAAGAGAAAAATCATCTAATAGCACTGATAAACTATTCAGTGAGCAAGGCTTCTGAGTTTAAAGCCACTGATGTTTAATCAGTGCCCTCTGCTGGATAAAAGAATAAAGAAAAAGTTCTATTACAGTAGACAGTAGCCTAGACTTGAGCACCAAACCAAATTTATTTTCTTTTCAGATAAATAGCAGCTTAGATGTATGCAATCTTTTAAAAAGCACATTTTTTAACTGACTGCATACATCTGAGTTAAAAATCAAGTAGCATTACCAAAAACTGCTAGTCTCTTCTCACTGTAGTGAAATATTATTTTATCTTGAGTCAGTGAAGTAACTAAAAATTGGTGAAAAAGAAATGGATACACAATTATTTCTCATTTAGCAAATCCAGATGAGCATTCCCAATGTTGATGTGAGAGTACAGAACATTTAAACATGGTAAGGAATGCTTACATCAAAAGACTGGGCCTTTTAATACACCATTTTCTCCAGAAGCAGTCAAGACTGTAGGCTGTTAATTTGAAATCTCAAAAGCCATGTTTAATTGATGGCAAAAAAACAATAGCTTCCCAGGTGGAATTTTCTGATACTGTTTTTGGTGATCAAGAGGAGAGACTCTCAAAGGAAATCTCCCTAGAGCTGTAGGTATGATAAGAATGACTAAGCATGTACTTTGCCAAGTTGGGAAAAAGTTTAATAATGCTTTCTCAAGCAAGTTTTTAGTACTTGGTTATGTGGCTTCAGATGTTGTGAGCACCATTTGGGGAGACTGAAAATAGAAAAAGCAAAGGAGTTTATAACCTTGCTGTATCACAAGGTCACAAGTGAACTTATTTTATCTCGGGGCCCTCCTCTTCCTTCTGACCCCTCAAATCTCTACCTTCAGCAGATGTAGTCCTCTGACTTCTGGATGCTCAAGCTGACCTTCTCTCTACCTCATACTCCCAATTCTGTTACAAAATGCCTGAAACAGCTGTCAAAAGCAGAACTTTTCTTAAATTTTGAAGAAGGAAGGAAAGCTGAGAGGCTGATCAGTTGACAGCAAATAATCATTGGTGGCTACTAACATAGGCTGGAATTCCATGTTCACATCCATTCTCCTGCAGTGTGTATCATTCAGGAAGTGAAGATGTGTCAGAAACTGACTTGCAGTTATCATAATAAAAAATGTCCCATGTTAAACTGAAACATTCACATGAAAAAGGAATGGTTGAGGATGAAAAGGATGGTAAATAGCTCTTCTCTGCTGCCATGAAGATCGAATAAAGAATCAGATCTCGCACCAAATACTTTTTTGTAAAATTTAGAAGAACCTTTAAAAGCAATTCGTCAGGAGTCAGTGCTCAGTCTGAATCCTAGCTTTGTGAGGTCTTGGTTCCCTCGTTTATAAAAAAGGGTAATAATACTGTGACTCATTTCATAGTGTTGTTATGAGGATTAAATGAACTAATGCCTGTAAAGTGCTTGATGCAAGGCAAACACTTAAAATAAGTACCAAGGTGTATAAAGGTTTCTGAATCTTTAAAGATGTATGCAAGTATAAATCATCAATTATTGATAAATGTGAATGCTGCAGGGTACTAAGTAGATTGCTTGGCAAAGAGTGTAAAAGACATTAAAATAACACCCACACAACTTTCTATGCCCTTTACCACAGCTCTAGTTCAGACTCTAAGTTCTTTCCACTGCACTTTTAAAGTAACCTCCACATTCTACATTATTGAATAATATGCCACGTCACAACTTAGTGACTTAAAACAAGGATTTATTATTTCTCATGATTTTGTGGTTTGTCTTGGAGACTCTACTGCTGGTCTCACCTGGGCATATTCATGCAGCAGATAGCCTGGGAGCTGAGCTCAGCTGGAATGTTGGGAGAACTAGACGTTTTTTTTCCCTCCTCATGGGATGGGTACCTCTCTTTCCTGTGGTGTTTTATCCTCAAGGAAGCCAGCCTGAACTTTATACATGATGGCAGAGTTCCAAGGGGGCAAGCAACAGTGCAAGAAAGTCTCTTCAAGCCTATGTGGGCATTGTCCTTGTTAATTACCTATTAGCCAAAGCCAGTCACACAGCCAAGCCTAGAGTCAGTAGAAGGGTGGACCATGAGAAGTGTGAATATTATGAGTCTCGATTCCCAGGGATTATTAGTGTAACCGGCTGTCACATGACCTCCTTCATGCAGTCAGTTTTAGCATTTCAGTTGTCCTCAACCAAAGCTGCCCCCACACAGGGTATCAGGGTCAGGGAAGTGTTTGGAGACTTCTTTCTTTCTTTCTTTCTTTTCCTTTTTTTTTTTTTTGAGTAGGAGTCTCACTAAGTCGCCACCACTCCCAGCTAGACTTTTTTCTTAAGACAGAGTATCACTACACTGCCTAGGCTGGCCTCGAACTCTTGGCTCAAGAGATCCTCTTACCTAAGCCTCCTGAGTAGCTGAGACTACAAGCGTGTGCCACATTTTTTATTGTCACAAATGAGAGGAGTGTTACAAACATCTAGTGAACAGGGACCAGAGATACTGCTAAACTTTCTATGTGTGGGACAGATATCCACAACAGAGGATTATCCAGCCCAAAATATCAGTAGTGTGGAGGTCGAGAAACTGTTCTAGATGTAAGGCTCTGGAATAGTTCTATGAATGAAATTATATTTAATTCCTCCATTCAGGAAAGCATAAGGAAAAAGAGCAAATACAATGAAGTGATAGATATTTTAAAATATGGGGAAGAACCCAATGAGTTGGGGGCCAAAGGAAGGAATCTTCAGCTCTACATGAGGAGAGGAAGTTCAGGTGTACAATAAAGGAGAAGGGTAGGCAATCTAGGCACAGAGAATGGCACAAGTCAAAGCAGGAGGGCTCGAAATAGATTGATATATTAAAGAATTTACCATTCCTTCAATCTGGCTGAAAGACCCTCCATGGCCTGAGAATAAGAAAGAATTTGGAGATGTCAGCAATGGGCAAATCACTGACAACTTATATTGTTCATTGCAGTGATTCTCACTCATAGCTGCACATTCAAATCATCTAAAATATTTTATTAATAACAGATATCCATCCTGAGCCTCATACCAGACCATTTAACTCAGATTCTCTGAGCATTAGGATTCTGATGTTTACATGTTTTAAAAGCTCTTCAGGTGATTTCAACTTACAGCTGGAGTTGAGAACTGTGCTAACTTCATCTTGTAGGCTTTGGAGAACTATAGAAGAGTTGCAAGCAAAGGGTAGCATAATTTTTTTAAAGATGTTTATCAGAGTGTAGAAGATAGATGGGAGGAGGCAAGTCTAGACACAGAGAGACATATAGAAAGTCCCACACGAAGAAGAACTGATGGGACTATTATAGATTAACAGAACACAAGTATTAATTTGAAAGTGAGAGATAAAATAGAATGGGTGATGAAAGAAGAATTTAGGAAGACCTCTGATTTTCTGACTTGTCTATTTGAGGGAATGGTAAGGTCGGTTACTGATTTCAGTTCATGATATGGGTTGGAGGACTGTCAGATTTGGACACATGGAGTTGAGAGTCCTCTGTTCATTTGGATACATGGAGTTTGAAATTTCTCTGCTCCAAGTTGCTGTTAGTGTGCAGCATCAGACTATCAGGAGAGGGATCCATCTTGGTTGTAGAGGTTAATGAGTTCTAGGAATAGATAAGATTGGCCAAGGGAGTACAGAGAGTGAAAAGATAAGGCCAAGGATTGGCACTTGGCTCATGTATAGAGTAGGTAAGAGAGAACCAGCAAAGGACCCTGATGAGGAAGGTTCAGAGAGGCCCCATCCTTCTCTATTTCAAGTCATTTTATATGCTGCTGCCAGTATGATACTGTTCAATAGTGAAAACATGAGTCCTTCCTTTTATTTTTAAAATTCTTCGATGACTCCCCACTCCTCAGTGACTAAAAGCCAAGCTTGGCATATAAAGCTTTTCCCACTTCAGCTCTTGCATGTTATTTTTATCTGGCCTGATCCTTTACCATATTCCACCAGTCACTCTGCCCTCTTACTATTACTGCACAACTTTAAACTCTCTGACCCTGGCATGTTGTTTCATGCTTCTGGCTTGAAATATATATATATATATATTTTTTTTTTTTTTTAACATCATCTCATCTTTTTTCTTTTTTCCTTGTTCTATTGCTAGTCTCCCATGAGCCACCGAAAACTCAATACAGATGTCTCCTCCTTTCTGCTCCAATTAGAAAGCTTTTTACACATTGCATAGATCTTTGTGTAAAAGACATTTCCCAGGAAAAGGCAGTAGAATATAGTAGTCAAAAGTAGAAGTTCCAGTCCAGACCTTCCTGGGTTCAATGTGGGCTCTCCACTTCACAGTGAGCTCCTTGTCAGGAAAGAACCCACCATCTTCTTCCTAATAACACCAGAGTCTTAGCAATCTCTGGCTTTTTTTTTCAGTTGTAATCATTTAAAACATTGTTCCATTTTTTCTATTAATTTCTGAATTATTATTTTCCTATTAAAAAATCTAAAAATACTTTAAGTAGGATGTTTTATGGAACCATCCAAAAGCACAGAAATAAATGCCTCAAATTTAAATAATTTTTGAACTTATACTGGGCATTAAATTCAAACAGGTAGGACTTTTAATGAATTTTACTTAACAAAAATAATGGCTTTCTTTTTAGACATTAGAAAAAAATGGATGATTTGTAAAGGAAAAATATTTCCTGTCTTCGCAATTTCTATTAACTCACAGAAAGTCCTGTATTTGGTACAATGAACGACCTTTTCCTCAATGTAATCAGGACCACAGTAGATCAGTTAGCTAAAATACAGATGGAAGTGAGATTCATTCACCTCAGTTTTTGGGAGCAAAAATATTTATGAGTTACCTAATGGATGCCTGAGTCAGTATATATATATATATATATATATTTTTTTTTTTTTGTTAAAGATTTGGGGTACAATTCAGGGATAGGTGTACAAACATTGATTATGCAGGTACCCTTGTTGATGAGGTGTGTCCCTCCCTCCCCTAGCAGTTTCCCTCAACTGCCAATCCCACTCCCCTTTCCCTGGCAGTTTCCCACTACTGCCAATCCCTTTCTTATTGTATTATGATAATTGTTCAAGGTCCGCTTATGAGTGAGAGCATATGGTACTCTGTTCTTTGTTTCTCTGATAGATTACTGAGTATGATTGACTCTAAATCCATCCAAGTTGCTGCAAAATCCATATATTTGTCCTTCTTTATGACTGCATAATATTCCATCATGTATATGTACCACATGAGTCAGTATATTTTTACTAGAGGAAATTGTATGGGTTACTCTGACAAGTCAGTTAAGTATGGAAGCTAACGATATGGGTTACTCTGACAAGTTAGTTAAGTATGGAAGCTAGGGAAGACTCCATTGTTGATTACACTTTTATATCTAGTTTCTAAGAGATATTGGAATTTAGATTCAGAGTGACCTGGATTAAAATTTCCATTTTGCCACATCTTAGCCATATCCATTCATTCATACATTTATCCATGCAAAAAAAATTGTCTATCAAGCTCCTCCTATCAGACAGTCTTTTTTCTTTGCACATCTTTCTTTTTTGCATGGCTGATTGCTGGAAAAAACAAAAATTACATGCTTATGATCACATCTTTCTTATACTACTTGCTAGCTATATAATATTGGGTAAGTCATTTAACTTCTTTGTACCTCAGTTTTCCTGTCTATAAAAATGGGCATATAATACTATTTACCCCATGAGATTGTGGCAAACATTAAATGAATTACTAGGTGGAAATTCATCAGAGGTCAACAAACATTTTCCATAGAGGATCAGATAATGACTCTCTCCAGTTTTGTATGTCATATGATCTCTGTTGCAGACATTCAACTGTGTTATTATAGCACAAAAGCAGCCACAGACTGACAATACAAAAATAAATGGGTGTGATTGTGATCTAATAAAACTTTATTTACAAGAAGAGGTGGCAGCCTGATTTGGGTCATAGGCTATAGTTTGCCAACTCCTAAAGCAAAAGCCCTAGAACATACCAAATTTTATCTATCCTTATTGTTATCATTATTTTTCATTTGTGGAGGAAGTGTTTTATAATCAGTGGCATCTTCACTATTTGGTCAGATTGGTACTTGCTTCTGCCATTTATCTCAAGTCACCATGTAGCTGAGAGAACTTTAAATTATATTGTCTGCTTAAGGTTTTTGGACCACTTGAGTACTATGAATTAAAGCCAAAAAGCCATGTTAGTAAGAGATTGTGGTCCAAATTCTTAAGAGTAATTTTTTTCTTTCTTCCATCCTGTGCCAAGGTAGAAACAAGGAAATTTTGTTTGTTTGTTTGTTTTTTTAATATATACAATATTTTTTTATTGTGATACTGAGGGGTACAGTTAAGGGTTAGGTACACAAATATGTCTCGTTCAGGCACCCTTGTTGATAAGAAGTGTCCCCTCATCCCTAGACGGGTATTTACTGCCATTAATCCCTTCCCCAATCCCTCCCACCCCCCCATCGTTTCCCACCAATGTCAGTCATTTTCTTGTGGTAATACGTTGGATGATCAAGGTCTACTATATGAGTGAGAACATGTGATACTCAGTTCTTTGTTTCTGTGAGAGGTCACTCAGTATTATAGACTCTAGTTCCATCCAGGTTGCTGCAAAATTCAT
>CAUYQG010166773.1:0-62738 GCA_963574415.1 Tarsius wallacei
GGCGAGACCTCATCTCTACAATAAATCAAAAAATTAGCCGGGCGTGGTAGCGCGCGCCTGTAGTTCCAGCTACTTGGAAGGCTGAGGCGGAAGGATCGCCGGAGCCCAGCAGGTCGAGGCTGTGGTGGCCGGGAGCGGCCACTTCACTCCAGTCTGGATGACAGAGCGAGACTCCCAACTCAAAAAAAAAAAGAATGTGGGTGTGCAGAAACGACAACAAAAATATTTTCTATGTGAAATTTCCAACATAATTTGATACTAAAAATGTTAGTATTAGGCAACATCATTGTCTTCATGTTTCGTAGGCATGAGTGTCGCTTGTCCTGAATCCTAATCATCTACTAAAAGGGACTGTTGTAGCATCTTTAGTAGATTTTTCCTTAGGCAAGGTTTCCTGCAAGTTGTTTCTGATATACCTAAGACCTGTTGTTAGTTCAGAACTCAAATGAAACCCTGCCACTGTGAAGCCTGGCTTCACTTGCATTACCTCTGGGTAGACCTCATGCCTCTGAAATCCTGTTGCACTTATTTATGTGCATAACCCATTTCATGCGTGAATAACACTAAAAATGAGCCAACCTACTTTTTTGTTCCTGGTCCCTTCCAGACCAATAACAGTATCTTAAATTTCCTGGTTGTTCTTAGCTCTTGTCTTATACATATAGTTGCTCAATAAACATTTATTGATTCATTATTCAATTATGTATAGACTTATTTGTCAGGTTGAAATTTTCAATTGATCCCTTTTTTGACCTTTTCAGTTACCTTTTTTTTTTGTCAGTTGGTTTTGATTACCCAGGTGCACTTTTACCATCAATAGGTTATATCTATAAATAGAAGGCTAGAGACATTTTCAAATTGAGTAAAGAAGTCCAGATTTTAAAACTGCAGATGAATATTGTGTTAGCGATTAACTGTAGCAAACAAATCTTGAAACAATTTCTCTCACTGAGAAAAAGACAACAATAGAGCCATCCCTTATGACCGCGGTTTCAATGACTTCCTTCAGAAATCGCCATTTTAAAGTTTTTGTTTTCTTCTTCCTTTAATCTCTCATGTTATGAATAATATTTGTTGAAATCCCAAAGCAAGGGAGGGGAGACAATCCTTGGTGTTGATTTTGGATAAAATATGAGACATTTACTTTTGTGAATGTCAATCTTGAAAGGCTTCAATACAATCTTTTGTTCTTTTGACATTCAAATATTTAAATTTAAACACCATTGTGGTTTTGACCCCAAGAAAGCCCTCCAAAACACGTAAGTATGAAAGTTTAGTTATTAGTATCTGTAGTGTTTCATTATTTTAATCACCATCTCAGCAATCCCCAGATGGCGACACTGCTGTGTGGTCACACCTACACTCCCATAGGTAGTGCATAGAGTAAGCATCCTTGTTCCACTGCTTTGTAGTTCATTGTCTCTCTGAACTTATATTTTACCTGAATTTACTTAGTGGCCAGGTTACAATTGTTTAAACTTTATTCTAATTAATTACTCCCAAGTCCTTTCCACACACTAAGAGGAGATGTCAGGCTTTGTCCTAACTTCTTCTCAAGAGTTAAAACTCTACTTCTTGTATGCTTGATCTCATAAAATTCTTTTTCCCAATAAATTGCAAAACTTGACTGATCACAAAGCCCATTCATAGATTTAAAAATGTGTGTGGTATGTGTTCTCTTTAAAAATCTATGTGTTGACAAAAATTAGATCAAAAGTTATCAGCTGTGATTTCCTATTATAACTTTTTTAAAGTCTAAACTAAGTTACTTCTCCCTGGTTTAAAAATATTGGCTGATTTTTAGACTTGGATAGTTTTCTCTATAAATTGCTGTTTGGTGTGACTGGAATACCCAGGAGCTGTCAGGATGGCTCCGTGATCTAACGCTGGTGTCCTGCAGCTTTGACTGTAATCAGCAGATGCTGTGGCATTACCATAAATGTTTTCCTAACTGTTTCTGTCAAGAAGAGAAAATTCTTCCTGCACAAAGTCTACTGCTTCTGATTAAATTCAGTTTGCCTTCTTTTGCATAATTAATGTCCCATGATGATCTCTAACCTTTTGTTTTTAATATTGCGTCTTGGTCGAGACTCTTTACAGGGAAGCTCAACTAAGCAGACAAAGAGAAACGGATGGTGCTTTTACATGAACCCCAGCACCTCTGTGGCTCTGAAGTCATTGCTGTTTTATATACCATCACTTGTCAAAGATCATGAAAGGTTCTGGTCTTTACAGTGTTTTCATTGTCGTGCCGGTGCTCTGTTCTACTTCAGAAGGCTATTTCTAGAACGCTTTGGTGCACTTGGCTTTGCCTGAGGATGTGTGGTCTGATTTAGATGTGTGGTCTACGGTAGGATTTGCTTCAGAATGTGTGTACCCTGGTTGTGTAAACTGATAAGCCTCTGACAGAAGCCAACAAAAGGCTTCCTATTCTGCAAAACTGTCTATACCTCTGGCCCAAAGTAACTCAGAGATCACGTTTGCTGCAACAAAATGTACGTGTGTAAAATATAAGTATGTTAACAATGAATACCTTGTTTAGCCAGCGGACACATCAACACATCTTCTCAATGGGAAAGGTCCTCAAGTTTATTAAACAGCAGTTCTTTTTTCCTGAAGAGCTCGACGTGCTTTCCTACTTGTTCTGCAGAACCTCTGAGTACTCTTGTCTGACAACCACCTGTGAGCTGAATTTCTTTTCTTTTTCAAGTGGGACATTGATGTGAATAGATATCCTTTGTGATTTTATTCTTACGGTGTAAGATAAAAGGTATACATGACATCGCTAAGGCCTGTAGTACCTGGCAGAGTAAGAGCTGAGAACTGCCCTGACATCAGATTATCTGAAAATAGAGTTCCACCCATTCCTTTGTTTCAGAAAAAGGGGCTCAGCTTCACTTTTTCTAGGGTTCAGCTTTCTCCTAAAGGAGATTCCACTCACAAATATTTACCATATTATTTTAGCTTCTTTGTGGAATCAAAGAACTTGAGAATGGAAAAGGATCTTAGAGAGCACCAAGCACACACCACCCACAGCAAAGCCATCTCCCACCTCTCGTCTCTTCATATCAGCCAACCACTTCTATAACAGAGAGCACCCCTTCAACAGGACACAAATCCACAATCCGGAAAGTGTGTCCCTTTTTACATTTTCCCTCTGGTCCACGCTTTTCTAACTCTATCTCTAGAGTGTTCCACTTAAATTCTGGGCTATTTTTTGTTGTTGTTAAATGGAAACAAACAATAACCACCTCACGGGAGGATTCAGCGGTTGCTGTGTGGGCTAATTTGTCCACACACCTGCTTCTTTGAGACCTATGTTTGATAGCCAGTAAGAACTAGGCAAACGCTTGGAAAAGGAAAGAACACAAGAACAAGAGGGCTTACTTAGATTTAATTAAATAAGAGATTTCAATGGTTCTTCTTAGTCCAATTCTTTATTCTCAGTTTATTCATGAACATAATGTGTTATTTACAACTCAAGACAAACGTCACAGATATTTGAAGGTGAGAGTAGAAGGAAGTCACTTACAAAAGCACCAATATTTTGGGAAAATGTGAGATGTTTCTCTGACTCTAAGAAGAAAAATCTCCTTTCCACCTTTCACCCCTATACACCGCAAAAAGCACTTTATAAATTCTTTCTGACTTCGATCACTCTGGATGCCCTGAAGTCCTCAAACTTGGTTTTTAGTGCTGTTACCATGTGGTAAGAAGAAGCTGTCAGATCACTTTAAATAACAACGAGCTGTAATTCATATGTATTACCGCTGCCATTCTCATCGGATATACTATTCAGAATTTGGATAGCCACCCACCTTATCCCCAGCAAATTAGCACATAAATACACATCACAGGATTTATCACTATAACCATGAATTTAATGATACTACATATAAGGATAAACCAGTTTGCCGATGAGACTGAATACATTGAAAGTCTTAGAAATACAAGTTCTGTCTTGTAATACATGAAAAGACGTATGTTGATCAATTATTTCCAAAGCATTTATGACTCTATTTTAACCCAGAGTTATCTGTATTTAGGAGTGTCTGTTAATAATCTATCTGCTATAACCATCAGAAAAGAGGCCCAAACACTGCTACTTTCAATACTTGTGATGAGAGAGTACCTTACAATGCCTCATATTTGTATAGTGATCTTACTTTTCAAAGAGCTTTTGCATATGTTGTTTTTGTCATAAAAATCCTTTGTAGGATTGGCTTATTTAGTCATTCCCAGTAAACAAAGAAAGGTGCTTAAGTCTACAGAGATGAAAAGAATTGTTCCAGGATATAAAAAGTAAATGACGGAGCTGGAAAGAAACCCTTGCAATGTTTCCTTTTATATATAAACAAACCCTGTAATGGAGAACCCTCTGATCCAAGTAGACACAAATGCACAGTTTGCAGCTAACTAGAAGAGCCAGGGAAAATTGTTTTTGTTTCTCTTTCATGTAAATCCAACGAACAAACAAATCAATAAGCGTACAGCTTGATAAACAAAAAGGTTGTTCCGTGGCAGAAAACTCAGTTAAAGCCAAATCTGTAGAGACAGCAGGGTAAAGCTAACCTTGCCTCCAAGAAGGATTTTTAATTTACCTGAGGATATCTTCAGAGCTCTCTCCGAGAGGTTGGAAAGAGAGTCAAGCCACAAACCAAGGACACTGTCAGGGTCTCACAGATAACAGCTGACCTCTTGGCCTTGATTTTTCTTCTGTGTGATGGGAATATTAACAACACCTTCATTGGGTATGTGAGAATTCACTGGGGAAGTGTTATTAGAGCTCTTTGTCATGTCTGGCACACAGGCATAATAAATGATATCATCATCATCACCATTTGGATTAAGGCCTAGTGGGAGATTTCTTTTGTAGCATGTAGTAAAGAAGACAGATACTAAAGTATATCATTAACCAAACACATGGTGTTTATGGTAAGGGCTGTGCAGGAAGAGACAGGCTGCTGTGAGAAGGAACAATAGGAGGTAGAGGATGAGATAGAAGGAAGTTTCCCTGACAATGACTTCCTGTGCCAAAGCCCTTGTAACCTGTCTTGACTCACTGAAGAAGATGGGAAGCTGGAACACCATGTCTGAGGAGAGGCCCAGGGAGAACGAGGAATTCCTTTAATTCTCCCTCTCATGTAGTGTTGGGACAAAGAGAGTGATGGAGGTCAGCCTCGGTGAAAGAACGCTGGGTGGTCACCATGCCAGCAAATGTGTCCCAGACTCAGGACTTCCAGTTCAAAATTTCCTTCCTGCCTCATGCGTTCTTCAGATCCTGCCCTGCTCATCCACGAGCCCCTCCGTATGTGATCACTTCACACTTACATCTCCACACAGCCCCTGGTTTTCTCCCTGTCTCTTGTCTTGCAATGAGTCCCCCAAATACCCTAGCTCATTAGTTCTCTGTGGAAGATTTCCTCTAATTAGTCTCTGTCACCTTCACATTGCTTATGTTCCCTTCATTCACCAGCCACTCCTTCAAATGACCCTCCCCCTGCTTTGTGTATTTTCTTTTGGAATCTAACACATCCACCGAACTTAAACATTTGCTTTTAGCATTTAAGACACACAGATCCTAATTTTGCTAAAACCCATAACAGATACTAGATTAAATAATGCATTTTAAAAAATGAGAGGTATAACTTGGCTACTCAAAGCACTTCAAGGTGTCCTTGCTGTTTCTATTTGCTATGTAGCGAAGGCAATAAGCAAATATCTCTAGATACAGGTATGTCAGTGTGTTGATTGTAGGCTTCCTGAAGGCGGGCACACTGTCCGTTCTCTCTGCTGTGTCCCTGAAACCTAACATGGCATGGCCCACTACGTTCTCAGCATTTTTTCACTAAACGAATGAACACGTATTCCCCACCTTGTATCCAGCAGAGTACCAAAGAATTGTGATCTCTGCCCTCGTGAATTCAGAACCTTAGGATGAGATATGCCACATCTACACGTCAACTACTGTCTTTACACAAGGAGCAGTAAGTACACAGGCTGTGCTCCAAGTAGCTTATGGTCTTGTCACTAGACTTGAGCATGTGGCAGGGGCACAGGAAGCTGTAACATCAGGCAGACCAAGATGCGGTACTGCACATGAGAGAAGTGCAGGGGGTACGTCACTACTACGTTTTGGGAACTCAGAGGTTGTATCTGGTAAAATGCGAGGGCTCATCGATTATTATAGACAGCGATTGGGCCAGGGGAAGAGAGGGAGCAGCATTATATAGAAAGTGCTGCCTAAGTGCAACTAAAAAATTAAAAAGCATGTTCAAGAAATAGCACTATTTCCTAAAAGAGTAGTAGTTTCCTAAAGCATGGATTACTAGGGAGAAAACTATATGCTAAAACATTAGCATTTAAAATAGATTGAAGCCGATGCGTCTTATACCTGTAGCCCCAGCTACTCGGCAGGATGAGACAGGAGGATCTCCTGAGCTCAGGAGGTGGAGGCTGCAGTGAGCTGTGATCATGCCACTGCACTCCAGTCTGGACAACAGAATAAGACCCCATCTTTTAAAAATATAAGTAAATAAAATAGATTGGGGGGTTTTGTGGTTAGCTCATTTTTATTTAAAAAAGAAGAAGAAGAAGTAGAAAATGATCTATAACTCTGGGCCCTCCACTTTGTCTAAATTGGTAGTATTTGTTAAAATGTAAGGTTTTTATGTATAATAATGTAAAAATAAATAGCTTTGAATATTTTCTGATGTACTAGTGAACCTGAGCCATATATTTTGCTGCTTCTGTGAATAACTAGTTATATAGCAAGTATAAGTATAGACAAACTTTATGCTGTACAAGCAAAACACCTGGAAATAAATATTCCTGGGTCCTTTTAAGATATTTGTCAGACATTCTGGAAAAGGCAAAACTATGGGTACAATAAAAAAAGATAAGATGTTACCAAGCATTTGGAGGAAGGAAAGGATGAATAGTTGGAGCCCAGAAGATTTTTAGGGCATTGAAACTATTTGGAATAATATTATAATGATGGATTAAGGCATTACACATTTATCAAAACCCATAGAATGCATGACACCAGGTGTGAATCTTAATGTAAACAAACTGTGGACTTTGGGTGATAATGACGAGTCAATGTAGATTCACCATTTATAATAAATGTAGTGCACTGTAGTATGAGATTTTTATAGTGGAGGAGATCGTGCATATGTGGGAGCAGGGTGTTTATGGGAAATCTCAGTACCTTCCACTCAATTCTGCTGTGAACCTAAAATTGTTCTAAAAAAAAGTCTATTTGTAAAAAATGCACTGAGCCACAAACAAGAATTTGACTTGTTTCAATAAGAAGCAATAGTCATATTGTTCAAACTTTGCTTTACAAATGAGCACAAACCTATCTAAAATACTGTTGGTTAAAATATAACTGCAAAACCCTTCCCTGGTGATTTAATTCCATTCTTAAAACTTGTATTCTAAGTCCTAATCATTTTTTCTGAATTTTAGCTTTTTTATCTTTAAAAAAATGGGTGAATTGAAATGAGATTGAATCTTAGTTAGAAAATGCGTACCCCACATCTTTATAATAAAAGGGAAAAAAATGTTGTTTTTCAGGAACAATATCGGTAAAAATGAAGTGTTTCATAGCTCCCTTTTGGTTCTTTGTGCTAATATAGAAATACTGTCTGCTTCTCTGCCAGCATTATAATTTGTAAATGTTAAATTAAATCACAGTGCTATGTTTTGGAGCAGAGGATAGATTGGGAGCACTCCCCGAATCAGAGCTCTACCCCAGCTGGAATAGATTTCTCAACCCCTCAAGCCTCCATTCCTCATCTGTGAATTGGAGAGAATAATAATCATACTTTGTCACACCATATTACAATCCACGTAAGGCACCTTGTGCAGACCTGGCACTCAGTAAGTGCCCATATATATTAGCATTACTTTTATTACTAGTTAAGTTTTTTGTAAAACATAGCCTGAAATGAAAACACTTGCAGACAATTGTTTTATTAATAAGATGGTAAGAAAGTGAATATAATTTTTTAGAACTAAACCTGAGTTTTTTATTTGTGGATTGTGTTACTATTTTTTAACAAAGTATTTGTGGTGTGTCACATAGTAAGCCTCACTGGACAGATACGGAATGATATCTCACCCATTATAATTCAACTTTAATAAGAAAACTACATATGTATAAGATAAGACATGTATATACCAGGAGAAAATAGACAGAAACAATTAGATTAGAGAAATAAAATTATTCCAATTGAGATGTTCCATGAGGGTTACAGCTACCAAATGGTAAAATTGCAGGACACATTGCTTCTGTGTTCTATTCCTCCAGAGAGAGGACTTTTCATGTTATGAGATTCCACGAATTGCAAAGGTTTCTGGATTCTATCTCTTGCTGTGTTTTTTTTTTCTGTTTTTTTTGTTTTTTTGTTTTTCCTCTTCCAAATAAAACGAAAGCCAGTATAGAAAGGTAGCACCATTGAAAAATCTAAGACCTTTAAAAATGGCAGAATTAATTATCAAACATATTATTATACCATAACAGTTGTAAAAGAGTGTACTATGTTCCATACTTTGAAAGTCACTAAAAGTTATTCAGGGTATGATAATACCCACTAATGATTGGTTACAGGTGTAATTGTCTGACCTCTAGTGGCTGTAGCTTATGTCTGCATCTCAGTTGGTTGGGAAGACGTCTTGGTGATCCTATCAATGGAGTTCTGCAGGTGACTGTGATTAGCTTCCCTGAAGTTCTACTAGCCTAATGGTTGAGTACTACCCCAAAGAACAGAATTCAGAAACAACTTTGTTACTGTGAATTCAGGTGCTTGGAGTGCGTCTGCAGATGCTGCCTGAGGCCCGGATGTCCAGCAGTCTCTGTCGCACTTTTTAGTGGACACTCTAAGTTCACAGTAAGCTCCCAGCATCGACGTTCACAACATTTCATAGGCTTGCATGAAATATGTTTAAAATATTGATAGCATATCTATGTATTATATATATTCTTCTCAGATATCTCTATGAATAATATATCTTTCAAAATGTGTAGATGTGTGGGTTTCTTGCGTATTTTCAGGTTCAGATTGATAGCATTACTGCCGCTCATATACTCCACCATGCTGCTTGTTATCAGGAAACAGACTGAAATTGGCTAGCAATTTGGAGACATAAACCTGATCATTTTGAACCAATGAACTAATAGATACTACATTTAATATGATGCCCCAAACTGGAAAAGACTAAGAAAATGTGTATTAAGGTCGAATAATAAAAAAGAAAACATTCTGTCATGTGATAGTAACAAATTTGTCATAAACATAAACCATACTGCATTATTTGACTTCATTTTTTCTTTTTATACCTTGTATTGCAATGAACTGAGAAATCTTATTTATCTCAATGGTTTAGTGAACCATGAATTACTAAACATTTGTAGCTAATATGAGTATTCAGTAATTTTTTCAATTCCAAATATCCTGTGGATTATAAAGTTCCATATACTTTAAGACCTCTGTGCTCATACTTGTAGCACTTTTTAGCAGATGTGTGAGAAACAGGACAACCAACAATCACGCCTGCCCCTTGGTCATCTTCTAGCCACCAGCACCTTCCTTAGGTCACCAGGGATAACTGCACCCTGTTTCCTTTTGTTCTTCCCTCTGTGTGGTTTGTTCCTGTCTCTGTGTTTCGTGTTACCATTGAGACAAAGCTCGGAGAAGAGAGTGGAAATAGGTCTTTGAGGAAAGGGTCTTTGACAGGAGAAGCCCGAGGCCGTGAACAGACAGAGAGGATGGTGTGGTCCATGGTCTCTGGAAACACAGGCTCTGCCAGGGCTGTGTTAAAAATGAGTTGTTTACAGAAACCACTTTTGCAGAGATCTCAGTGCAACCTGGGGCTTAATAGGAGCCAAACTTGGTGTTGTATCAACAGGAAAATAACTGAAGTGGCATTGACCTATTCCTTCTACTGTTTTCCTCATTAAAAGGGAACCACTTCTAAGGAAGGTCCTCTTTGCCTGACTTACTTTGCTGATCAAAAATCTCACCTTTAAAATAAAGGTCCCTATTCTTTGACTCAGCTGAGCTATCATAAGCTAAAATTGTGGTTTTGGGCTCAGAGACTTTACAACGAGCACCCAAATCATTGATCCAGACATGCTAACTATAGAAGTGAGTAGTTTATATTTATCCTAAATCGTCTTGCACTCCCTGCATATTCTAAATAACTTAAAGCTTTTACACATTTCTCTGGATTTAATGAATTGTTATATTTCCTATTATATTATTTTAACCAATGTCATACTTGTTAATATTTTTATTTAATAGACTGCTTCTAAAAGATTACCTAGATTTTTTTTTTCTGTTGATTTTTTCTAAGAGATGTGGTATAAGGCCCCATAGGAAAAGGGAGGAAGAAGAGAAAACTGAAATATTTAACAACAAAATAATGTGAAATATAATTTTAAAAGAACAGATGTTTTGTGGATTACCTTTAAAACCCATCTTTTTTTGGACTGGAATAAGATTCATGCTCAAGGTGTTTGCTAGATCTTTTTATTTTTCCCTGCAGATCTAGCAGTCTTAGCTGGGAAAGAATTTAAAAGAATTCAGAGAACATCAACATTTCTTCCTAGGTGACTTGTGCAAAATTACCCTTTGAAGACAATTTAAAGACAGTGCCCTTTAAGAAAGGCCGGTTGTGGGTAAATCTGTAAATAGAATGGGGGGGTTGCTCGGAGACACACACTTTACTCCAATTGACAGTAGGAGGCAGTAGTGCCTCAGCCTGCGCTACTCTCTTGAGGGCGTTGTCAGTGACTCATGCCAGATTTCTTCCCTCATTTTTCTAGAAATACTTGAAACTAAAATCTTAGAAATAGTTTCAGATTTCATAATGAAACTTGGTGCCATCAATCCAGTACAAGATAATGCTGCTATGCTATGAATAGAACGATCAAAAGAGGCCAGTCTATCAGCTTGGAACAGTGGCAACTCTGTGATCCTCACCCCGATCTAGGCCCTGCACCAATGTGAATAGGAGAAGAGCAAGGAATAAAGGTCAGGCTCATTTTGGAAGGAATGAGAATCACATTTAATAAGTTAGAGGCTCCTAATCTTCCCTGATTTACTAAAACGTGTACAGAACTATGAAGTAAAGGCACAAGTGTCTGATTGGTAACCTGGTCACCCCATGCTTAGGTGGCTGGATAAACACATGCCAAAACACAGACAGGAGCAGCAGTAGACTTGTACTGACTGTATTAGCATCCATGTTTCATGAGTGTATTTTTAATCCTTAGTCATCTTCTCCTTTACCATGCACAGAAGCTACATAAATCCAAATTACCTCCAAATATATAACTCTTCCTTCCTCCTTATATAAAACAAAATCAATGAAATGCTAAATATTGGAACATTGCGTGTTTTCACTTGATTGCTTTTCCATCTACAATAACTAATACCATGACTAGGCTCTTTCATTTATTGACCTAATCTCAATAAGTTATGTATGTGATTATTTCTTTCTCTCAGCATTAGGAATATGACTATATCTGCAGTTTATTTCCCTATGAAGTTTAAGTAGCACATGCATATTTGATGACTAATAATGATTAGTGTGCATGCAGTCTGTGACTGTAGAGTAAAGCCAAATTTACTAGTCCATACAGGGGTGGAGCTTGCCATCTTGATTTTTGGTAACTTTTGATCTAACCAACTGAACTATACTTCTTTATAAGGACACTTATATATAAATTATAGATGTATTTTTGGTAAGTCTGAGGAAATTAACAATATGAATTTCCACTAGGATATGGATTATTTCAATTTAAACTTTAACTGAAGTTTTAAAAATTGCTTATTTTTTGTCATAATTCCTAAATTCTTCTTCATAATAGTTCTGATTTCTTATATAGTTCTAAGAACTGTTCTAATTTCTAATTTCCAAGTTCTTTTTAATAATAGTTATTTGTTCAAATAGTACAAAGTTTAACATGAGATAAAGCTACACCTCACTGAAATTTCCTGTGGATATCTCAAAAAATGTTATAGGTAATAGCACTGTTAGTAGGTCCAGGCTCTAGACCTGTGCCATCAGTAGGGTAGCCAACAGCCAGGCATGGCTCTTGAACTTCTGAAATGTGGCTGATCTGAAGAGATATATTGTAAGTGTAAAATGCACATGTGATTTCGAAGACTTCATTAAAAAAAAAAAGGCTGGTGGGTAAAAGAGGAATTAGACTTTATACAGCCCTAATGGAAAAATGTTAAATATTTCATTAATATATTTTTTCTACTTATATGTTGAAACTTTGACATTGGGTTAAGTAAAATACATTTAAATTAATTTCACATGAGTTTTTTTCAATATTTAATGTGGCTTCTAAACATTTTTACCTTGCATATATAGCCCACTTTTGTGACCCTCATTTTACATCTGTTGGATAGTACCATTCTAGCCTCAATGCTGGGTCTAGGGGCCAGAAAGCACAAAAAAATATACATTAAACCCAAAAGGACATGTCATCAGTTTCATTTTTATCCAATATTATTCCAAAAGGGGTTTTTGAAAAGGATTAATTTAAAATATTAGGTGAAATGAAGTCATAAAATCATGCCTTGCTTAGGTTTGGTCACCTAACAAAAAAGATATTAAGCACTTATTATAAGGCAGTCCCTGTGCTAGGGCCTGGGGATACTTCAGTAAATAAAGCAGGCAAAGAAACCTGCCCTCATAGAGCTTATGCTCTAGCAAGTCAGCACACAGTTGGATGGACAGGAGTTAGTTTCCTTACTATGTGAACATATTGCAGTTTAGATATGACTAATATGACATATAGGTAGTGATGGACTGAGGAGAAGGAAAATTTCTATGTATATAGTCGTATGTAAAATTATAATATAAAATGGTCTTCAATACAAATATATCCTAAGATTAAATTCTCTAATGAATAAAAACGGATTGTTTTAGGCAGATTCTTATTAAACATATTCTGAGAATCTCGTGTCAATTCTATATGGAAATGTGTAAAGGTTGTAATCAGAAAGATTCTGTGAGCATATGCTTGTTTTGTGTTATAGTACTGGATGCCCTAGTGGCTTTGGTTTTTCTCAGGATTTTGAATGGATATGATTTTGTGTGTTCATAATGGAAATGACAAGATCTTAAATATTCCAATAACTTAGCACCTAGCATGTAGGCTAAACACTCACTGAATCAACTAGTGAATTAACCGTAACCCCAGGTCATGACCTCTGGAGGAAGAAACTATGGCTGTTTGACTTGGAGAACATTGGGGAAATATAATATCTGTCTTCAAATAGTTGAAGGACTGGTGGGTGAAAGAGGAATTAGACTTCATATAGCCCTAATGGAAAGAAATCAATAGGGCCAGTGACTAAGATCTCAGGGAACAAATACTGGATAAATATAGGGTAAAATATGTAATTAATAGAGCTGTTCGAAGGAATAATATATTGCCTTATGAGGTCGATAGGATACTGAATAAATGTAATTCAAGCATTAGGCAGATGGATCTACCTAGTGACTAGAGGTCTTTCCACATTATTCTACATTTCATGTTTCTGTGAATAAAAATGAGAGAGAGTAGAAATACTATGTTATTCAGAGGAAATATCTGTACTTTCAAAAATCTAATGAATATTGAATAAGGAGGTATAAGAAATGGAAATACTTGGAAGTATGCTGTATGATACTACTTAGAAATGGCTTTAGAAATTTGTTTAGGTCCTACAGTATTATTTAGCTGGTTATTTTTTAATACAGGTTACACGCCATTAGCTCTGGGAATCAGCCTCACCCCAAACTCATCATCCTAGTTAGTAAAGTGCTCTTTCCATCATTTTACAGCCTGTCTATTTGCCTGGCCTAATGATGTACTCCCAAACCATGGGGACCTAAGCTTTGGATTGAATCTGCCAGAGGATTTCTCTAAACCTCAATTTCTGTATCTATAAAATGGGATTGTTAATAGCCATCTTTTAAGGTTGTTGTAAAAATTGCTTAATAGTATGTAAAAGGTTTACCAGATAGATAGTATGTATTTAATATCTAAGCTGTCAACCATATCCCACCCCCTCCCCATGTTGTTTCTCTATCCTCTTCCTTGTGAACCACCACGTCAGCTGACCAAATTACTTATTCCTGGGTGTCTATTAGGTGACAGGCCATTATGTACTTTAGAATGTTTGCCTAATATCTGCTAAGCCACATATTGGAGATCACAAGCACATGGTAGCCTATGATAGCTGTCGTTAACAGGAGGACTGGTAAACAGATGCCATAGTTGGTTTCAGTATGTTGGTATGAACAGGAATCTGTTTGGAACATGAAAGTCTGGTTTGAAAATGTGTTATCTGAAGTAATAGTAAGACGTGCGTAGAAACGTTTAGGGAGCCCGTGGTTGACGTAGTATTGGAACTCTGTTGTCAGGGTGGAAATGTATATGTGGAATCTTCTTTCTGGAGGAAGTGGTTGAAGCTGTGAGACCTTAGTGGAAAGAGTGTAGAAAGGGCAGAAAAGTGGGTCAGGGATCTAACAAGTGGCCACGTTGGGAGTTAGGATTTTTTGGGTGGGGGTGGGAAGGTAGAATAAATTGCCAAAGAAGATAAAAAGTGAACATCAAAAAGAAGGGCCGGCCGGGTGTGGTGGCTCAAGCCTGTAATCCCAGCATTTTGGGAGGCCGAGGTTAGAGGATTGCCTGAGCCCACAGGTTTGAGACCAGCCTGGGCAACTTGGCGAGACCTCGTCTCTACAATAAATCAAAAAATTAACCAGACATGGTAGCATGCGCCTATAGGTCCAACTACTTGGAAGGCTGAGGTGGAAGTATCGCCTGAGCCCAGCAGGTCGACGCTGGGGTGGCCGTGAGCATGCCACTGCACTCCAGCCTGGGCGACAAACGGAGACTCCAACTCAAAAAATAAAAATAAAAAGTAGAAAAGCATGGTAATGGCCATTTCACAATAGAGGAGTCTGAGAACTTGAGTACTGTCTCCAGCTCTGCCTGAAAGTCATGTCTGCTACCTAAACTTTATGTAAATTAGACAAATGTGCCTGTGTTACCTCTCATGAGAGCACTATAAGAATCAAATGAGTTGACATATGGAGAAGGTGTTTGCAAACTATGTAATAGCCATATAAAAAGATAATATGATCATATTGATAGCATTGGTTATATTATCATAATATTCAAAGTTATGAATAGCATTCTGCACTGACTTCTGACTCCAACTACTTGGAAGTAAGCCAGATTTCACAGATCACAGTCCTCCAAAAGTTGACTCTCACTTCAGTACCAGCTGCAAGTTGTAGGGTCCCTGGGCCATCTCATTTCTGACCTACAGATTCAGTACTGCCCATCAGTTTCAGTAGTTTGCTAGAATGACAGAATTCAGAAAAGCACTATACTTACAGCTCTATTACAGGAAAAGAATACAAATCAGAACCAGCCAAAGGGAAAGACACGTGAAGCTTTTGTTGTCTTCGGGGACACATCACCTTCCCAGCACATTGATGTGTGACCAAAACACAGAGTGCTGCCAACCAGGAAAACTCATCTGAACATGAGTGTCCGGAGTTTACATTGAGACTTTGTTACTTAGGCACAGTTGATTTAATCATTGCCCACATAACTGGACTCAAACTCCAGGCCCTCCCCCCTCCTCAGAGATCAGGCTGATAATCACTGGGCTCAAAAGCCCAACCCTCTAATCACATGACTGGTCCTTCTGGCTTGGCCAATCCTCATCGTGAGTCATTCATAACTATAAACTGCCTAGAGGGCTACCATGAGGCACCGTATTAGCATAAACTATCAGTTGATAGTCTCAAAAGATACGTGTTGGACTCAGCACAAGTCACAAATTGCCAAGGAACCGGGGCAAAGGCCAGCCAAATTATTTATTAAGCACATTCTAAAATGTTGCAAATATAAGAGAAAAATGCATGAGAGAATTCCACTGAATGTCGATGCTTTGGGGAGTATCATAGGGAATGGTTTCAATAGAGAGGTTTGGATAGAAGCCAATTGGAATTGCCAAGACTGAGGGGAGAGGCAAGAAGAAAGCGAATATTGGGAGGGGTGTCCAACCCATGTCACATATTACAGATCGGAAGCATAGGCAGGTGAAGGGTTTACATTACCATTCTCTTCATTGCTTCCTCCTAGCCCTATGCTCGGCCAGAAAGATTTGGCATAGGAAACTGTAAAATGACAATGTTGTCTTTGAATTATTATTTAAAGCACAGTGACACAGAACAAGGATGAATAGAAGCGCGTATCTGAGTTTCTGCAAAGAAAGTTCTACTTTAATTGTCAATTATTTCTTCTATCTAAATATATCTTGTTACAAAATCATCCTCCGCTTTGTGTATTTTGTCTGAATGGGGGAGTAATTGTTTTGTTTAGTCATTTTTGTTTTTACATAACTGGTTTTAATAAGAGTTTTTGGCACTCCTAAGAGATTTTGAGTGCACACAAAATGACCTTTTGCTCTTCGTATTATTTTTATATATTTTCAATACACAGGATAAGTAAACAGTAAAATGAAACCAAGGAAAGACAATTATTTGTAGCATCTGTAAATCAACAGCAAGGAAAGCCATAGGCATTTGGGCTGCTGGCGGCCAGCACCAGCTTCCGCTATTGCATAGATTAAAAACATATATTTGTCACACACTTTACTATTATGTAGACCCAGTGGTGCTTTAAAAATTATATTTATGGGTCATTTTTTTTCTTTCACCAAAGTGAAGCCATTGCTGGGTTGAAACAAAACAGCCACTTAGTAGGTCAAAGTGATAGTTAAAAGCAAGAAGTAAAGAATTGTAAGGAGAGACCAAACTTCAGGAACACTGAATAGATGCGGTCAATTCAGGGCATCAGAGCTCTGTATCCTTCTTCCTGTCAAGCTGCCACAGGCTCACCATTGACCACAAAAGGCCAGAACTCACTTTATATTTCATCGGAGAGTTGGTACTTCTAAGAAGCCAGTGCCCATTAGAACCACAGTGTGAGGGGAATCAGTACTGACTTAGAAGGAATCATGCCTCCTGAACCATACCTGATCCTTCCTGCAGCAGAGACGGCTTCCCCCAGGGCCATCAGCCAGGCCTCGTGAGCCTCGCCTCCTTGGCTCAAGGAGCATAACAGCTGTTGGCAGAAATGTTTCCTCATTTAGATGCCAAGTTGCATATATTTATATTTTTGTTAGCAACTTTCCTAGTTTCCTATGTCTTTGGTGTTTCTGAAGAAACAATAGAAATGCTAACATAGGACGGTTGAGGTTTTTTTTTTTTTGAATTGGAGTCTCACTCTTGTCATCAGGCTGGAGTGCAGTGGCCCACCTACTTGGTTTAGGCGATCCTTCCACCTCAGCCTTCCAAGCAGCTGGAACTACAGACGCATGCCACCATGTCCGGCTAGTTTTTGTGATTTATTGTAGAAACACGGTCTCACCAAGTTGCCCAGACTGGTCTCGAACCTGCGGACTCAGGAAATCCTCTCGCCTCGGCCTCCCAAAGTGCTGGGATTACAGGCTGAGCCATCGCGCATGGCTGGTTGAATTTTTTAAGCTTTGTCACCCAAGTCTCTACTGTGCCAAAGGTCACATAGGACCCAACACTGGATGTAGTTTAAGGCCTTTATTCTCATTTTTAAGTCCAGTGGGTTCTCTGTATTTGAGATCCATTCAACTTTCCAACACTTTCCTACTTTCCATTCCGTTTCTGAAAAACAGCTGTGGTGGGACTCTAGATTCAGTTCTTACAGTGAGAGTCCTGTGAGGAATTAAATTGAAATAAGTGAGTCTTCCTATCATAAAGGAAAATAGCATATATTCTCATCCTGTTTATTTCCACAGAAGCACAAATACAAGATGTGTGGGTTGCATTCTCTTGCTGATTTGGTAATAATAATAGCAGCTGGTTGTTCACTTATATATGCTACAGGCAACAGTGGCCCTGGTATTGGCAGTAGTCCTCAGTACATACAGATCAATTGTAATGTGTTAAAGGAAGAAACATCTAGGACTCAATTCATAAAATAATAGCACAGACTTCCTCTCTTTGGAGAACTAATCAATCATCCTGCTTTGCCTTAATGTTTTTTAGCTTCCATTTGAAAGCGTGTATGATAAGGATTTGAGCTGAGGAGAAACAGAAGCACTTGTCTTTTGGTTGGTATCCCAGCCTTGCCTTTCATTGAGTCCATGTGTCCTAGCTATCATCCTGCATTTGTAACTGTCTAATTTTATGTGAAATATATGAGTCCACCTGCCTCAAATTACAATATATTTATGCCTCAGAGCACCTGTATAGAATTCTCTCCAACTTACAGGGTTGTGGCATTTTCTTGTTGTTTGAAAGTCAGCTATTTAGAAACTAAGCACATGTTTTTGCATGGAATTTAGGTGTGCAGTATAGCTCACACAAAGTTGCCAATAACACATTTTTAAAATAATAGTAATGACAAAAGGCATCTGGCATTGAAGGAGCATTATAATAAGATTTCTATATAAAAGTAAATTTCTAGCAGGTGCTGTGCTAGACTCCTGCCTGTAATTCCAGGGCTTCGAGAGGCCAAGATGGGATTACTTGGGGCCAGGAGTTTGAGAGCAGCTTGGGCAATACAGCAAGACCTTGTATCTACAAAATAGAAAATAAAATAAAATAGCCAGGTGTGGTAGTGCACATCTGTAGTCTCAGCTACTTGGGAGGCTGAGATGGGAGGAGCTCTTGAGCCAGGAGTTCGAGGCTACAGTGAGCTGTGATCACTGCACTCCAGCCTGGGCAACAGAGGAAGACTCCCACTTAAAAAAAAGTGCACTTTCAACTTGGGTACCTTCTCTATAATCATTTTCCCTAGTTGCACTGGGCTAAGCCACTCCTCCAATTCCACTTCATTTACCAGGTTTGCAGTTTGAGATGTGACCTCCGCAGCTCTACTGTTTCCATCTCCCATGACTGAGACAAAGCGGAAAGGGGATGAGGACCAGGATGGGGCTGCTGGGTGAAGAGAGATAAATGTGAGGGCTGGGATAGGGAGCTGCTATCCAGGGCTTTCTAGCAAAGCTACAAACATCCTTTAAAGGGTTCTGTGTACTTTCTTTTTTATTTCTTCAGTGGTCTCGGAATAGCTTCTTTCCTTTTTATACTGTCTTGGCTGTTGCTTCTCATGAAAGATTCTTCACCTGAAACCACAGAGGAGATGAATGGCATCTTAGTTTTTCTCTTATCATTGTGTCCCTAAAGCAAGCCCACAGCTATGTTGAGTTTTCTCAAAAGGGTAGAAATGTGTTTGCTCGCATCGGTCCATCTATTGTGATTTACCCAAGTCTCCGAAGAAGTTCAAAGACCAAACACTAAAAGAAAATCCCAGACTGTGCTGGGCATTTCATCCGTGGTTTGGTATAGCTCGAGTAAAGGAAGGCGAAAACATCCAAATGAACACACAGTCCTTGCTGTTGACAACACGCAGTCCATTAGTGACCTTGACAAGAACTGTTTCAGAATCGCAAAGGGTCAAAAGCATGATGGGAGTGGGTTCAAGAGAAAAACAGGGAGAGAGGAGTTGAGACAGTCGATGTGGGTGGTTCTTCCCAGATGTTTTGCTATAAAGGGAACCAAGAATTGAGACTATAGCTGGGCCGGGTCATAGAGACAAAGATTTTCCCCCCTAAACTTAGGGTTATTGCAACTTGCTCATATGCTGAGAGGAAGGATTCCATGGAGAGGGAGACCTTTCCACTGCAGTAGAAAGAGAGCACTGCAGCCAGAGGAGAACTCTGAAAGAGACAAGGAGAGGAGTGTCTGGTGCTCACGTTGAAGGTTGTCCTCAGAGGGGAGCGCAGAAGACAGGTGAAACCTACTAAGAGAGAGGGGATATGTGTGTGCGGGAGGTGCAGAGAAGATGCTGGCAGGGAACACCGTGGGAGCTCCCTGTGAATGAGTTAAATGAAACAGCAAAGTCATGTCAGGGGTTTGAAAGAAAGGAGAAGGTGAACAATAGTTGTCTGGGAGAATGGAGAGTGAACGGGCCAGGGAATTGGAGTGGACTCACCTCCGTGCTTTTAGCTACGGGTAGATTTTCGAGCACTCTTTGGGGCAGGACGTTGGGTGCTTGAAAAATAAATTTATGTGGCCACAGGAACTGAGGAATACCACATCCGCTGTGCTCTTTCCCACAAACACAATATGTACAGTATAAACCACAGAGCATAAACTCCTTTAAGGGAAAATCACTGCTCTATTAGATTTTGATTTTGGAGTCACAATTGCCCACCTGATAGAGAAGGTGATAGGAAAAGCGTGTTTCTTTTCTTCCAATAGCTAAAAGGTGATCATACTTCTAGAATTTGTTGAGATTGTCCAAGAAAGTGTGTGAAATCCTCATCCATCATGGGAAGCCCCTGGTCAGGAAGTGACAGTGCAGTAAATGTCTTCAGCAGCCACCTTTTAATGTACAAGCTGTTTTCGGTTGGAATTCTCAGCACTCGCATAAAACACACTGTCATGAGTGACTGCTTGTGCTCCAAAGTCATTACTATTGGGATAATGGAACATCTCTCAGCGAATAACCAAAAAACTTTAAATGTCATGTCAAGTTTGTCGAAGCCATTTTCTAGCACCATTCAAGGTTACAAGAATATTGAGGTTGTCTGTTATTTTTCTTTTTTTAAGTCTGAGATCTGTGAGGAAGATCACTCATAAAACTGTGCAATGTGAGAGTCAGTTAATTAAAAGAAAATCTCAGTATCTTTGGGAAAGCTAATCAGCCAGAGCCATGTAATCATCAGCTATTGCCCCTCACCTCACAGCCTTGGTAGGTCAGGATTATTATCGCTTACCAATAAGAGAGAGACAGAGAACATCCATGTATAAATGAGTATATACTTGGCAATTACATTAAAATATAATTTGGATTTGCTGGAAAGTTTTAATAATTTGCTTGCCAAGTTCATTATTTCTTTTAAGGAAAATCATTGACTTTTAAAATTCTTATTAGAAACTTACCTTCTTGGTTTTGTTTAAAAAGGAAGTTAATCTCATCACTATTCAAACGAATGCTTATCTTGTGTCATAGAGTCTGGAAATAATCCCCCCCCCCAGCACGTGTTTATTGAGCACCTACTTTGAGCCAGAGCCATTCTAGGTGCTAGAGCTACAGGAGTATTTAAAATAATATCCCTGAAGTCTTGGAGCACACATTCTTGTAACAACCCTAAATGGACAACTAAACACATATATTATGTGTCCAGTCGTCGTGAGCCCTGTGAAGAAAAGATGAGGGAAGAGCGAGAGTCATGCAAGGGCAAGTACTGTTTTAGTTGGACGGGCAGAGAAGGCCTCTAATTTAGGGGTATTTGAGCAGAGACCCAAACAAAACGAAGGACCAAGCCCCGACAGCAGCCCGGTGCCAGGCATTTCCGGCAGAAGGGGAGACGGAGAAGAGCACCAGTGCTTATGAAATGGCTGGCTCTTACGGTTTAGTTTAATTTCCAACCTCTGTGTTTATTTTAAACCTACCATACTCTGTTAAACGTTTACTTGTTTCGTCTTTCTAAGAGGACTGCTTGTTTATTGAGAATTATGTTTTATAATGCGTATAGCCCTTGGTTATCACAGTGATGTTTATGTTCCTTCCTTCCTTACTGTAGAAAATCAGGAAGTGCAGTTGACGGAAGGGTCACGTCCACACCACAATATCAATTGCAATTCAACAAGGACTCCGGTCGCCAAGGAGCTTAATTATAATCCAGACACTCATACATCTACAGGGAGGATCAAGGCAGTTGAGAAGAAGGAAGCCTGCTATGTCGAAAGCAACAGAAAAAAGGAAACGGAACTTCTCGACTCTGTTTCTAAAAATGAATCCATTCCCGAAGTTGAAGCCCTGCTGGCAAGATTACGAGCTTTATAAGTTAAACTGGTAAAAAGCCATAAAAATCAAAAAATAAAATGATTAGGCCGAATATAAAGCCATGCTCTAAGCTATACCGCTTGAAAAAATTACTTTTATATAAGTGACTCCATAGAGTTTCAAATTATGACATCTATTAGAAAAATGAAGCTAAATACATGATTGTAATGCTTTCTCTATGTACTTGGGGTTTTTGTTTATTCAAGAGTATAATGGGCTTTAATGCTCTTTTTGTCTCCTGGTGTTCATCTGTTCTATATTTGTGGGCTAAATTATACACAGTGCTTTAGAGAACAGGTGGGCGGCCGTGTGTTCAGCAATGTGTCCTTAAGAAAATGCCATCCTTCTAAGCCACTGGAATTTTTACTTCACTGTTTTTAACATTAATGAGTGTCAAGTCATCAGCCTCAGCTCTTTGCACATCCATGGATATTCCGTGGGTATTATTTGGATAGGCCCAGGTTTCTCCTTAGTTGGGATCTAATGCTACTAGCGCAACACCCAAAACATGTATCTAAATTTATCTGAGCTATATATAAGGGGTGACTGGGAACCCCATTATCATCATTGCTGAACTCCTGTTAAGTGGATCCTGTAGGGAATATAATGCATTGAGCACATTTCCAAAGACAATGCAATAGGCATCGTATACTCACTTTGCAAAATACGTGTGCTTTTGTGGATATATATAGCGTTACAGTGCTGCTGAAATGCCTGTTCTTAGTAAGACAGTATTTTTCCCCCGGTGGATGATGATTCTGGGATAAATTGCCATTTTGAAACTTCCCAAGTAACTTTTTTTTATTTTTGTGAACAAACTTGGAATTGCAATTTCTCTGATCTGACAATCAGTAAGTGTAACAAAGATCTAAATAAGTGTTTCAAAGAAAGTTTCATATGCACATGTACTCTTACCTTGTTTGGGCATCATTGCTCTATTAATTCCATATCAAAGAAAATAAACTTGCTATTTGCACTAAATGAAAAAAATTGCTTGTTTTCTGTCTCTTTCTCATTAACATGTTCTGTGAATTAGCTCAGGGTAGACTCTGCAGTCTGTCTGAGCATCTATTTTGCTTTATTACATGTAATAAGTGACTTCTCTCTTACCTTCAGTTAAAAAGCAGTTATATGGAACTAGTCTGGCAAGGTCTACTGCTTTTCATTTCCTTTAGTTGCCACCTTCTTTCAGTTCCAAGTTAATAAAGTTAATTAATTAGAACTATGAACCAGGACCTGTTTATAGACATTGGAACAGAGTATTATCCATAGCCAACGTAGGAGCAAATTTGTCCTATATGTATTGCTGAAACGTACATTTTGCTTTCAGCTGCAATTCTTGTTTTTCTGAAAACAAATCTTAAACATCAAGAAAGGTGAAGGATATTTGCACATTTAAGCAGACAGTGTCCCTAACAGCAAGGCAGGATTACTTTGTTTAGGAAAGAAGTTAAAATGAAAAATCCTCACTATCAGTTCTTATCGTGATTTTGCAAACTTGAGCTTTTAAAAAACAAAACTTAAATTCAACTAGATAGCTTGGACACACTGGGCAGCAGGTAAACACTCTGGAAATTTGGGACCTGGAGCAACCACAGGGGAGAAGAAGCTTGGCAAGTAAAAGGAAGTAAAGATGACAGAGACTCCCAGGGGCAGAGGGAAGCAGGGAAGGCCAGAAGCAGAGCAGACAGGCCCCAGAGCATCTGTCTGCCGGAGCCGAGGACACTTTTCAACTAAGAGGACCAGGAGCCTGAGGCCAGCAGAGCATCCACGGTGCTGGCCTCCCTTGGTGACAGGAGCTGTTCCGAGCAGGACCGCAGCTGTGGAGAGGAAAACTCAAAACAACTGATGGACTAAGTGCCGACTAAGAACAGATCATTTTCTGTCGGAGGTAATTTCCTGGTAAATGCCCCATCAGCAATCGGCAAGGGGCACAATTAGGGTTTTTAAGAAATGATAATAATTATTTAGCCAAGTTAAATGAAAACCATAGCAATTACCTCTACCTTGAGGGCAGACATTGAGATACAGTTCCAGGTTTCTGCTCAAATAAAGTTTGTTCAATTGAATTAGCAGGTATGATGATTACTTTTATTTGTCAGCTTGACCAGGCTAAAGGATGCCCCACAGAACTGGCAAATCACTTTTTCTAGGTATGTCTGTGAGGGAGTTTCTGGAAGAGGTCAGCATCTTGAATTGGTAGACTAGGTACATGAGATCACCTTCGCCAGTGCGGGTGGGCATCATCTGATCTGCTGAGGGCCAGAATAGAACACAAAGGTGGAAGAAAGGCAAGTCTGCTCTCCTGCTGGCACTGGGATATCCACCTTCTGCGGCCCTTACACTCAGCCCTGCTGGTTCTCAGACATAGACTGTGTGTCCAAGACTCAGACTCAGACTGTATGTAACACGCACAGATGTATATATGTCTATATTGGTTCTGTTTCTGGAGTTCCCTCATACAGCAGGTAGAAGACCGACTCAATGCCCTTGACATTGTTCCATGCAAGCCAGTGACAAACCCCAGATAGATCATTCTGTCCTTTCTCACCTCAGTGTAGAGAACTTGGCTAGAACATACAGGCAACTAAGTGATTGTTGGATTGTCCAAAAGCAGTGACCTACTGCTAACAAGTTTTCTAAATCAAAGATTTAAAGTAGTTTAAAAGCAATGGAAGCCATCTCATCTTATAAGCAAGTACCTCTTTTTTTGTGAACCTGTTTGAATATGCAAACAAATATGTCAGAAATACCTAGTGTTAATATGAAGAAGTGGGCATGTCCATAATTAATTCCAAAGTGTTCTGGTAAATCTAGAAAAATACAACTATTTATCCCAATTTGCTCCAAAAGTTTTTAAATTGTTAACATACTATTTACTCAAAAGCAAGAATTATTAATGACATTAAGATTCTAGTTTAGCCTTAAGTGATATTTTCTGGGCAACTCATTTTTATTTTAAAGTATTATAATCCGAAGTAGATCTGAGTTTACTATTAAAAGCTAAATCGTGTAGGTGATGATACACAACTGTACTACATTTCCTCTTATTAATTAACCTCTCTTTTCTATGTAAACACACGTAGACTGGAAACAAATTTGGTGATAAGTTTCATGGCAAACTTCTGTGTGGACTGTGTGATGTTTGGAAAGGAACAAGTCCTAATACATTACGTAAACTGCTAATTTGACTAAAAAACTTTTAAAAAATGACGTTTTATTTTCCTTTCACATACATTACTTAAAATTCTTAGATCTAGGAACTGTAGCTGGCAGTGACCTGGTACTCATTTTTGTCTGATAAATTGTTCAATGGTGGCTATCCATGCCATGAGCATTCTTAAATGTCCTAGGCCCAAATTGTTCAACCATTTCTTTTCCAAGAGTTACCGTTCAGCAAAGTGTGGCCTTGCCAAAGAACACAGAGACTGGGTGGCGTTTCAGAACCGAATCCAAATCTTTCCACGAGATCCATAAAAGTTCATTCTTCCTGAGAAGACCTTTGCCTTTTAAAGTGGATCTGAGGGGAAGGTGAAAACTAGGGTGGGGGCAGGTCTTGAAGCAGAGCTGTGTCCTTGAATTAGAACTTAACTGTAGAGGCCTCTTTGTCTCCTCATCAGCTAATTATATTTGAGCGTCATATTTTACTTACACAATAGCTTCTCTTTAGGCTTCTCCAAGAAGCAAGAACGTACAAGGAAGCCTTAAAATGATAGATATTTTTCTTCTGCTATCCATTTTGAAACTCCAATGATTGGACAAAAATGTTTTAAAAGCCCCAGACATTGTCTCCTTATAGTTACTATTACCTCCATCTCCATATCCCTACAGGTCTAAAGTGTTAACAGACTTCTTATTTGAAGTCTGATTTTTTTTTTTTAACAGGCAATCTCATGACAGAATTGGAAACCAAATATCTGGATTATCTCTTCAGGGCAGATTATTCACTTTTGTTTATGACAGACTTTTAAAATATTTTAGTAAGTCTCTGTTGTGTTACTCTCTCTTTTTTTTTTTTTTTTTTTGACAGTAGTTAAAGGTTGAGACTTCTCATTCTCCTCTTGGCATTTTTATCCCGTGTTTTATTTGGACCATAGCCCTATTTCTAAAAAAAAAAAATAAAATCCTTCTTTTCTAACTATGGGATTCTAAACTTTATTTTAAAGATGAATTTCCAATAAGAATCTATCTCATCTTAATATATAATCTTAATTATATATATACTTAATGTATAATCTGAGTAGGCAGGATTGATGGTTAAACCTGAAGCCTATGATAGGAAACTATAATAAAATAATTAAATTAAACAGATTACTGCACATGTTCTGGTGAATTATTTCTTGAGAGTAGCACATGTATATTCCAGTTTCTCCTCAAAGCGTCTGTCTGCTTTTCTCACAACATGGATGGCTCTGGTGGATGTATCCATATATCAAAAACCAGAAGATTGACCATAAATGTTTAATAATGTGTATTTAATTTAATATACTTTACACTTATAAGGACAAATATAGTAGGTAAAGATTATTTAATATGCAGAGATGTCTGTTTACATACTTGGCAATTATTTCCTTTTAGGGCTCAGTATGTTTGAAGCATTCTTTGTTAAAATACTTCAAAATTAGACACCAAAAGCTTAGGTTTCATAATTAAAGTGCCCAACTCATCAGGGAAGCTTGATTTGAAAATGGGAGATGTCTTTCCTTCCCTTGATTCAGGCACAAATACACAGCCCCTTCAGTGCAAAACCAACGAGGTGCCTAATAAAAGCAAACAGGTGCCTCTCCAGCCTGAAGAAAATGACATTTCCTTTGGAGGGTCTCGTCTCGGATCTTTTCCCTTCCTTAATGACCTCACAAGAGCCATTCTGATGATTGTAAGAGCCATGACTGACACTGCACACCTGTGGTCTACCCGGAGTGTGGAGTCCAATTTGACTGTGGTAATAAATAAAATCTTGCCATACATATTTGCAGGCTGTTTGGCAAGGACAGGAAGGAAGGCACCTTTATAACTCCCAGAGTAACCTGGTGGTACTTCTAGTGTGGTCCCACACATCATTCTGTCCCACCCGACCTTCCTCGCATCACCCTCCTGAGTTATAGCCTGTATCGTTACCCTCTCCCCCTTCCACAGCCTCTCCCAAAGTGAAGAATTGCTGACCTGAAGAAAATAAATCTGACTTTTTGTTAACCTTTGTAACAAAGCCAGTTAAAATGCTCTGGAAGTCGCCCATGTGGTTTCCACAGAACATTCTGCCTCCATTAGATCAGACATGGTGTCTCGCTTTATAAAGGAATACTGAAGGTCCCTGAAAGATTAAAGGACTCACCAAGAAGTGTCCAGTCTCATGCCTAACGTGTTCTGGGGCCCAGGAAGCGATAGGAAACCTTAGTATCCAGCGAGTCCACCAGTTCAGCGTCCAGGTTTTGATGATTCGTTTCTTTATCCTGGCAGTCAATAGGGAAAGTTGCCTCTCAGTCACCTCAGGAATCTTCCTAGAAAAGGAGGTTTTTTGAAGTTGTAATAGCTTTTCTCATACTCTCCAGAGATGCTTAGCAACTTCTGTCTGATGAGCCAAAGGAGGGCACACTTACATAAGAATAAGCCCACTTCAAGGACACCATGAAACATGAAGATAACCGCAGCACATGGGAACAGCAGGCATGTTGGCAGAGGCCAAATGCCCTGTTTCCAGAGGGCGCCTCACTCGGTGACGCTGTCTGGGCACGTCCAGGTACAACACAAGGGAAGCAGAGTTCAATTGTGATAAGCCCCCGTCTCCCCAGAAGGCTGCCCATGCCTCCCCTCTGCTATGGCTTCTCTTTCTCTGTTCCTGAGCTTCTGTGAGGTCCTCAGGTGGATGGAACCGCAAATTGTTACCCTTCCAAGAGAATGTTTGCATTTTACCTTCCAGGTGACCTTTAAGGCTTGAAAATCTAATGGAGAATTAGGAAGGAACAAACTGAGGAAAGCCAGGCTCACCTACTCAGTGAACCCCAGGCCGCACCCTCCTTGGAGTTCGTTCAGTCGATGGCCCTTGTTACCATCATCACCCTGGCCTTCAAGGGGAATTGCTTCCTCTTGTTAGGTGGAGGCCCTCTCATTGAGGAGAAGCTGGGAAGACCGTCCTCTGTCAGGACAGCGGATGACGAAGGGGACTAGCAGTCCCTTCCTGGGGAACTGTCAGCCCCTCCTGGCATCAGGTGCCCTAAGGAACAGCGACCGCTGGTCCAGTTCCAGAACTGCATCCCACACATCTCCGAGGACTATTTGGGCCTTTGACGTGGCCTAAACCTCAGACAGGAGACTCCAGGCCTCGCCTGAACTGTCCCGTGCTGTCAGCCTTCTAGAGCAAGCTGTCCCTGGGGGGTGATGTCTTTGTCAATCTGGACCTGCAGTTCCTTTGTCATAAGCCTTCAGACACTGCCTCACCCACGGCTGACGACACTGACTGAGGATAAGAGAGGGCACAGAGGCCATCACAGGCCAGGAAGTGAGAGGGCAAGGGTGAGGAGCCTGAGGTTGCAGGAGGTTTGCTGAGAGGAAGCAGGAAGCCTGGCCAGGGAGGCCGCAAGAGGCACACACGATGAGCATGTCTGGCCAGGAGGAAGCAGGACCCAGGCCGTCCTGGAAGGATTCCCATGGAGAAGGCAATGGACCTGCTTTCTGTCTCCAGAGAACGGAGCGAAGGCCAACAGGTGAAAGTGAGTGCATGCACATGGCAGCATCTGGACTGGAGGGCCGGCCCGAAGAGAGGGCCTGTCCTTCAAGGCTGCGGAGTCTCTGTGGGGTGCGTGGAGTCAGCCAGCCAGGCCCTGTCCTCCTGAGGGCGAAGTGGTGTGCCAGCCGGGGCCCACGTCGCCTTACCCTGCCACCCGCTCCTCACCACCAGCCTCCGTTCCCCAGGTTGCCCCAGCAAGCAGAGACCAGCTCGGCTGGTGGGATGATGAGACTCTGAGGCAGCAGGAGTTGGCACGTGTGGGCTCTGAAGAACGACGTCGCCTTTGGAGGCAGTGCTCTGGGGTTCTTTTGAATCACTGGTTGCTCCAGCCTGGGGCCTGTCACCTCTGTGCCATCACACATTCTGCCTGCTTGTCTCCTTGAGGGGTGTGATACCTGTCTTGGTTTATTCATGCCCGCACCAGGTCCTGTAACCAAAATCAATCAGCCCTCCCCTAGAAAGGGGTGGTCAGGACAGGCCAGGTCCTGGTGGGCAGCAGCCCTGCTAAGGCTCTGGCTGGCACTGCCTCCGTGGGCGGTGGTGGCTCACCCCAGCTCACAGAAAGGCAGGGAGAAAGAAGACATCCGCAGGCCTGGTGAGGGCTTGCCACAGGCACCGTTCAACATGTGGCTTGTCTCATTGAATGCATACGACAATCTCGGGAGAAGGAATTGCTGTGGGAGCCACACGTTACCAGTGATGAAATGAGTGTGGAAAGAAGTGAAGTGGCCGGGCCCAGCAGCTCACCCCTGTAATCCTTCCCCTGGGAAGCTGAGGCGGAAGGATTGCTTGAGTCCCAGAGTTCAACTGCAGTGAGCTATGATCGCACCACTGCGCTCCAGCCTGGGGGACGAAGCGAGACTGTCTCAAATAAAAGAAAAAGAGTTAACTAAGCCACGGTCACACAGTGGGTAAGACGCAAACAGGATAAAAATCCAGGCATTCCCAAACTCTAGATCCATGTTCTTAAATGCTGCCGTCTCCCTGAGTGAGTCTGTTCTGCCTGGGAACGACACCAGCGATAAGGACCAAGCCTCCGCCCGCCTGGGCTTGCAGTTTGTGGTTGCCCTTATGGATGAAGCTCAGTCCTCTTTGGTTCTTCAGAATACCTGTGTACCAAGATGGCAGTGGATACTTTTCTCATTTGAATTCCTGTCCTCTCTGCCTCGCCTTTAGAATACTCTTGTCAGATAATCACACAGATAAATCCAAGGTGAGTAAGTTGAAACATGAACATGTGCTGTCACCGTGGGTCATTTGACTAACAGTGACAGGAGCTCAAGTCCTCTGAGACTGGTCAACTTCACGCACACCGCTCCCATGCGGAGGGCTTTCCCTGCACAGATGAACAGCTCGTCAGGCCTCAGTGTCTGGAGGACTCATGAGACTTCTAGAAGTATGGTATGTACAAGAGACAAGTTCTTCCCAAGCCGCTAGCCTCTCTGCAGAATAAGTATTCATCATTTTTGTTTCTCCCTTGGCTTCCTTTTTTCTTTTCCTCCTTTTTTTTCTGAGTGAATTTAGGGGATAACAGAAGCACCATACATAAGCAGTAACTTTGACAAGCCTTATTTGCGGAAACAATCGTTGTATAAAATAGGCCTTTTAGTGGTGTCTAAAACTTTGAGTACTTTTGAGTGGGCTTTAAATTCACAATATTGGAAGCTCTAGGAAACTAGTTCACTCACGAAAGTATTTCTCACACCTTTGGCTAGTAGTTAGCTGTGCATTTTGGAATAGCATATTTAGAAACATTTCTGAATCGCATCATTTGGATAAGAGGCAATTGTGTTCCAGTCATCCTAAAGATTTGTTGTAGATGAACTGAACTTGGTATGGCCCTCCCATGGATTGGCTTTGACTATCCCACCACAAGCAACACTGACAAATCATCGGATTTTTAAAGACGACTTAAAAAGCACATTTGCCCCATTACTCCTTAATTACTATAGCATTCCAGCACACTGCAAGATTACTTTAGTTATTGCTAATGCAGTTCGGCATAAGGTTTCTGTCTATCCTTTTTGTTCCCACTGCTTAATCCATCTAAACTCAAACATTCCTGACATCATTCTTTGCACACAGATCCAGCATTATAATAGCACACTATTATCTGGTGTGCTCACCGAGAACCAGAACATCTTCTGTGTCCTGCATGACATCCGATCTAAAGCTCAATAAAATTTACTTCAACTGTGACAAAATAATTAATGAACAATCGGTTTAATGAAAGGAGACAAAGGGATCCATTAGAGGATGACTTTGGTTTATTCTTGGACAACTCTTACACTTTTGTTAAACTCCCTGGATGTATGTAAAGCAGTGATTAGATGCAACGCCTGTTATGAGCCATTCAGATGCCAATCCTCAGCATAAACTCATTCAGTCAATAATGCCAGTGTTTGTATCAAGTCCTGGGATAGGAAGCACAACAAACAATGCAGGGATTGGGGCATGACCCCCATGCAATTAAAAATCTGCCTATAGGGCTAGGTTCAGTGGCTCAGTCTGTAATCCCAGCACTTTGGGAGGCCGAGGCAAGTGGATTGCCTGAGCCTGTGAATTCAAGATCAGCCCGGGCAACTTGGTGAGACCTCATCTCTACAATAAAACTTTTAAAATAGCCAGGCATGGTAGTGCGCGTCTGTAGTTCCAGCTACTCGGAAGACTGAGGTGGAAGGATCGCTGGAGCCCAGAAGGTCGAAGCTGGGGTGGCCATGAGTGTGTGTGCAACTGCACTCCAGCCCAGGTGAAGGAGTGAGACTACAACTCAAAAAAAAAAAAAAAAAATCTGCCCATAACTTGACTCCCTTAAAACTTAACTACCAGCCTGCTATTGACCCGAAGCCTTACTATAACACAGTCGATTAACACATATTTTGTATGTTATTTGTATTACACTTGATTCTTAAATTAAAGTAGCTGGATAAAAATGCTAGTAAGGAAATCATAAAGAGGAGAAATATATTTCCTATTTATGAAGTGGAAGTGGATCATCATTAAAGATCTCCATCCTCGTCGTCTTCGGGTTGAGTAGGCTGAGGGGGAGGAAAAAGGGGAAGGGTTGGTCTTGCTGTCTCGGAAGTGGCAGAGGTGGAAGAAAATCCACGTGAACAAGGGGACACATGTAGTCCAACCCTGCATTATTTAAGGGTCAACAGTATAGTCTTTGCCCTAGAGGAGTGCAAAATCCATCAAAGAAGACAGACGCAGGAGAAGTATTCCTGGCATAGGAAGTACAGGCTTAGGAGGATGGGGTGGGAGGCTCCCTGAGCAGAAGGCGAGATCAGGAGAGGGCTCCAGGTAGTGACTTAGGCTGAGCTTGAGAGGATGGGCAGAATGAGGCAGACAGAGGAGGAAGGGGCGAGAGAGTGCCAGGCAGAAGGACAACATGTGTGAAGGCTTGGGAAAAGAGACCGCATGAGATTTTCATTTGGGGGCACAAAATAGATCAGGGGTTTGAGAGTAACCTGAGCTCGCTAGCATACCACTTCTTTTCTAAACAGAGATGCACATTTTTCCAAAAATTTTTCAAAAAATTTGAATTTTTTTAAAATTTGGTAGGATATTTTATAAATTTTCCCAAGCCAACTGCAAAGGAAAATGACAAATAATTACTCATGGTACCAAACTTCCTTAAATTTTGTCTCATCTTCATAAAAATATACATAATTAAATGAGAAGGTTTTGAGTTTTTATTAATTGTAAATGCATTAAGATTTCTCCATTTAGGTTATTCCAAGGTGAACATCTGTTACATTAATTATTGTAAGAATTAGTCCACACTAAATTATCTTGGAATTTAAGACAAGCACATCACCGTCCTACTTAATTCATTTTCAAGGATATTTTTTCAAGTATACATTTCAGTATATGCTTTCATGTGTTTATTTTAGAAAGCGACTATAAAGTTTGATATTAAATCTGTCACTCTAATTTTTAGCACTCCTGGTACAAAATGCTATTAGATCACCCACCTCACTGTGGGATGTACGTTCTTTAGAAATAATGGGAAGAAAAAAGAAAGAATGCATAAAAATAGCCATTTTTATCCGATTTTTTTCAGAGAACTCTTTTTTTCCCACATAGATGCATACTTTTATGACAACTATGAACAGTGGTGTTTTTTCTAAGATCCATGCAGGCAAGGTTGTATCCACCAGAGAGCTTCCCAGAGACAGTAAATTTCAAACAATAGGAGAAAAATGCATAGATCAGCCAACTAATTTATGCTACATCAATTTTATACACCCAGAAAGCATGAAACTTTAATATGATCTCACCAAAGTCGAACAAGCCAACAGAAGCTACCAGAAGAGGCCTGGCCCTTTCATCCACACAGGCTTATGTCATGCCGGCTCTAAGGACACCATGTGCCCTGAGAGGGCAGAGAAGCCATGCTTCTAAATGCGTGCTATGTCAGACAGCAGAGAACGGCAAAGGACGTGCAAAGCCAAGTGTCTGGGAACCCGAGTTGATTAATGTGCAGCTTTATTTCACTTCAGGGGTAAAGCACCAGAGGGAAATAAGACCGTAAGCTCATCTGACAACTGTAAAGGTCACAGGGGAAGTGATGGTAGGTAACGTGAGGTTTTGGGGCTGCCAGAGACCTCGCACTCGGCAGTGTGGAGCAGAGGCTGCAGGACTGAGGCGCTGGAGGAAACACAGGCCCCAGAACTCTCAGCTCTGGCTCACTCTCATCCCCAGAAAGGGACATGGAACAGGCCGTCCAGGACTTGAGGCTCAGTTGTCCGTTGGAGGACTTGGGTGATCACCATCATTTCTCATTGGGCGGTGGCAGATGCTCCAATCTGCTTCAGAGAAAGCTCTGGGCAAACAGCCAAGAAGAAGTATTTGTCCTCAAAAATCATCTGAAGAAGGACAAGCAAGCCTGACAGAACTGATCTCGTGAACTCCATGGTGTCAGAATCCTCGGTAAAGTGGATATAAACGGAACATTTAAGATAGACACTTGCGTACCTCAGGCCCTTCAGCCAGTGCTCCTCTGTCGGTGTCTGTGGCCTAGAACGTGAGTTCCCCAAAACTAAGGATTACAGTTGACCTTGGCAGAGATCGAAGCCCTGCCCCCATTTAAAGGTGACAACGCTGTTGGGGAACTATAAACTTTTCTTGAAAAGTGGAAAGAGCATAGAAAAGAGTTATGTGACCAATACCGTCTCCCACAGCTTAGACATCATTATAATAGGGACCAAAAAGACGAATACTTAAGAACCCACAGCGTTTTCCCAAGCCCACATCCCTGCTCTGGACCTTTCCCTGAAGCTCAGGGTATTGGGAGAGGGGTGTATCTGGAGGAACTGTAGCAGGATTTACATGGAAAAGAACCGAGAGGAACTTTTGAAGGAAGAGGGAGCAGAAACATCCAGAGATTGCGACGGGGAGAAATGGTGCAGCCACCATAAGGATGTGGCGGAGATGGATGGCTGAAGAAGAAACATCCAACTTCTGTGTGTAAAGCCCACATGTAAAGTCCTGCGGGGCTCCTTCCAAAAGACATCTGGTAAATTCTCATGTAATCTGCAAGGCTTCTGGAGTCAGGCTCGTGGGATGTATGTAAATGCTCAGCTGCTTGTGGGTGGCACCCGAGACAGGCTCAAGAACAATCAGCATGGCAAGCTTGTTCGAGAGAGACGACACTCTGACAGTCTTGCAGCCGGGGCCAGGACAGCACATGTTACAGCAGGCCCTGCTTATCCACAAGCCCATGTTCCGAGACCCCAGTGCACAACCGAAACTGCAGTGAGCACCCAAGCCTGTTTCTTTAATACATACCTGTGATACAGTGTAATCATCAAGAAGGCACAGCGAGTTAATGACAATATCTAAAAATGAAACAGAGCCATCCTAACAATGTACTCTAGCAGAAGCTATGTGAACGTGGTCTTCTCTCGAGATGGCTTCTCGAACTGTACTGCAGGTGACTAAAGCTGCAGAAAGCGAAACCAGGGAGACGGAAGTACGACTCTAGTGTTGGTTACAACTGTCATTGAAGCCTTTGGCTTTCTCTAAAAATGCACCTTGTTACTGCTATTTTTGCACTTTCAAAACTGCAGTTTCAGCTTCCAGATCACGCATTCCCACCAGTAACTGTAACAAGCTAAATGGGTCTAGTGGAAAATACTGCTCTGTTTAACTTTTGGCATCTGATATGTACCCCACAGAGCGTGCCTTTGTTTCACACTGAGTGAAAAGATGAACAGTTTTGCACTCAGGAGATCAAATTAACTAATGAGGTAAATCTGACATTCATGGGTGAAACACCACGCAGTGCTAGAGGATTCATCTGAACAGGACTTTACAAAAAAGTCATCAGAGAGAAAAAAAAATTTCTTCTCAAGCCACGTATGAGCAACTCTTGAGAATGTGTTCCTGTTTTAGTCAGGATAGGCAGGGTGGTGGAAACAAACAGACCCAAAGACTCAGGGTTTGACACAACGGCAGAGAAACCCCTGTTCACTCAATGCTCCAGAGGGGTTTGAGGTGGGAGAGGGTTGGGAGTGGAATGTTCTACACGGTCAGTCAGAGCTTTGCCATTTCTGCGAGGGTCTTTGCGCTCGCTGGGGTGGGCAGCTGGGGAGGATGGGTAGCAGCCTTCAGGAGAGAAAAGCAAGAAGGAGGGGACATGGGGATTTGAATGGCCAGGCCTGGGAGTGGCAGCCATCACTTGTGCTCACATGCCACTGAAGAGAACTTAGTCATCTCAAGGTAAGGAAAGTTGAAATCTAGCTGTGTGCCCAAAGGAGGAAGAGACAAGGGACCAAGGGACAAATGACGATCTCTACCACAGCCATCCACTGATTGAATCTCTGCCTTAAGAATATGATATACATATGTGAATAATGATAGAGATCCCACAATGTGGTTCCTCTCTATAAGGCGACTCAGTCTTATGTGACAGCATGAATTGCAGATATCTGTTCTGATAAAATGATCTCTTGAGGGAAAATGATTGCCAAATACTAACTTCGATGTAGGAAAGATAATGAGAACAATAGCAGATACGGGACTTTACAGTTTATAAAGCACAGCCCACCCTTAGGAAATTCCATTCGAATGTTTAAAATGGCAACCAAAATACTTCCAGGACAACTTCTAGGGAATTATGAACATTGGCCTTTTCAAATCACAGAAAATTCCCTTTGTCATATCTGCAGCCAGATAAGTTTAGCTTTATACACATCTGGGATCGCATGTAAACATCATAAATAAAAATAGAAAGCAACTGAAAGTCACCTGAAACCTTGCCAAAGATCATCACTGCTAACATTTTGGGAGCAAAGTGTTTTGTGATTTGTATTTTTTCCCCCAAGGAAATAAATGCCAGGTGTCTTTATGTCTCTAAGTCAGATGTTGTGACCCGAACCGTCACTTCTCTGGCCTGTGGAGATTCCCTCTTGGCGCATCTGGGATCTCTTCTACTCCTCTCCGGGGTCAGAGAAGACACCTGGGCTAAAATGGCGCCAGGGAAACTGAGGAGGAGCCCTGGGGTCCCAGTTTCTGCTCTTCATACTAGCCCTTTAGTCACCAAAGGTGCTGCTGACTGGTCCTTCGTGCCCTCTGGGCCTCCACTCCCCATATCAGAGGCACCTCGAGTCCATCCTGTGGTCAACGCTACTGACCCTGACCAAGGGAGACCATGCAGAGGGGTCACAGTGTCCAGCCTTCACTGGCTTTCTGCATTTTGTGTTGATTGTCTCTTTACTTTTCCTGGTGATTTTTCAACACTTGTATGTGTGTGTGTACATACTCTTAACGCGTTTTTTTTTTTTTTCTCTCTCCTCCAACTCTTCTCACTGCATTACTTTCCTCTATAAATTTGGAAATTATGCTTTTTTTCTTTTGGAGGTTTCCTTAGCTATTTTGATAGTTTAACATTAAAAGTCTAAAGTTCATTTTTTTTTTACTCTTCACCCAAATAATACAAACTCTAAAAATAAATAACACCAATTAGATCCTCCAAGACTATATGAGTAAGCTATTCGATATTTTACTTTCATCTTTTTTAGTTCAGTCTATTAGACTCATTATCCCTGTCTTACACAGACTGTCTTTTCTTTAAATTTATCCTGCACTAAAGACAGTTGCATTCTTATACACCAACAACAAGCAGGCAGAGAACCAAATAAAAAGCACAATCCTATTCACAATAGTCACAAAAAAATAAAATACCTCGGCATCTTCCTAACCAGAGATGTGAAAAACATTTACATTGAGAACTACAAAACACTGCTCCAAGAAATCCAAGAAGACACAAAGAAATGGAAAAATATTCTATGCTCTTGGATAGGAAGAATCAATATTGTTAAGATGTCCATCCTACCAAAGGCAATCTACAAATTCAATGCAATACTTATTAAATTACCAACATCATTCTTCTCAGACCTGGAAATGACAATGCAGAAATTCATATGGAAACATAAACAACCACGAATAACCAAAACAAAATAAACAAAACAGGAGGTATCACACTTCCAGACTTCAAACTTCACTATAAGTCTGCAATAATCAAAACAGCCTGGTATTGGTACAAGAACAGGCATGTGGACCAATGGAACAGGATAGAGATTCCGGAAGAAAAACCTCAATTTCTCAACCAACTCATCTTTGACAAAGCCTCCAACAACAACCACTGGGGGAGAGGAGAACCTATTCAGTAAATGGTGCTGGGAAAACTGGCTGATCATATGCAGAAGATTGAAACAGGACCCCTACCTATCACCATACACAAAAGTTAACTCCAAGTGGATCAAAGACCTAAACGTAAAACCTCAAACTATAAGAATCTTAGTAAATGCAGGAGACACCCTTATGAAAATTGGAACTGGCAACCAATTCCTGATCAAACCCCCAAGTGGCCATGCCATAAAAGATAAGATAGAAAAGTGGGACCTCATCAAAACTGAAAAGCTTCTCCAAAGCAAAAGAAACCATCAAGAGAGCAGGAGACAGCCCACAGAATGGGAAAAAATATTTGCCAACTGTATAGCTGACAAAAGTGTAACATCTAGGATCTATAAGGAACTCAAATGTGCCAAAAGAAAAAAAAAAAAAAAAAAAACAGACAGCCCTGTTAAAAAGTAGGCAAAAGACTTGAATAGACACTTCTCAAAGGAAGATATATGGCGGCCAACAGACACGTGAAAAAGTGCTCAGCCTCCCTAATCATTAGAAAAATGCAAATCAAAACCACATTGAGATACCACTTAACCCCAGTAAGAATGGCCATCATTAATAAAACAAACGACAACAGATGCTGGCGAGGATGTAGAGAAAAAGGAATGCTTCTACACCACTAGTGGTAATGCAAACTAGTGCACCCTCTTTGGAAGACAGTGTGGCGATTTCTGAAAGAACTAGAAATTGACATTTCATATGACCCAGCAATCCTCCTACTGGGAATATACCTGGAGGAACTCAAGTCAGTCTACAGAAAAGATACCTGCACACCCATGTGTGTTACAGCTCTATTCACAATAGCAAAAACATGGAGCCAACCATGCTGCCCACTGAAGCTGAACTGGATAAAAAAATGTGGTACATATCCACAATGGAATATTATGCAGCCATAAAGAAGGACAAACATATGGACTTCACAACAACTTGGATGGATTTAGAGTTGATCATACTCAGTGATCACAGAAACAAATAACAGAGTACCATGTGTCCTCACCCATAAGCGGAACTTGAACAATAATAATACCATAAGAAAGGGATTGGCAGTAGTGAGAAACTGCCAGGGGAAGGGGATGGGATTGGCAGTTGAGGGAAACTGCCAGGGGAGAGAGGGGCACACCTCATCAACATAGTGCATAATGAACATTTGTATACCTATCCCTGAATTGTACCCCACATCTTTAAAACTAAAAAAAAAAAAATTATCCTGCACTTACCAGCATCCTTGCTTGTCATTTCTTCTTGATCTCAAACCCTTCTGGAATCACTTTACATCTACTTTCAGAATTTCCCTTAAGAACATATTGGTGGTAAACTCTTCCATTTTTGTTTGACTGAGAGATTTTCTTTATTCCTCCCTCAGTCTTGAAATATTTTATATTTGCGGATTTTCTTTCAGCACAATTATGACATGATTTCACAAGTTGCATGGTTGCTGCTGAGACATCGGCTGTCAGTCCAGCTGCCGCTCTGCGAAGGCAGTCTGGCCTTTCTTTCTGACTGCTTGTACGTGTCTTTATGCTTGGGGTTCTCCAGCCGCACCATGACACATCTAGACATGACTTTGTTTTTTATTAATTCTCCCTGAGGTTCACTGAATTTTCTGAATTTGAGCTTTGATGTCTACATAATTCTGAAAAACTCTGGCCATTATCTCATCAAATATTGCTTTTCTGTTCCATAATCTTCTGGAACTTCTATTAGATATGTATAAGACTATGTTTATCTTCTATGTCTCCTAATTGTGCTTTAAAATCTTCTATTTGACATTCTATGTGGTACTCTGGATAATTTCTTCCAATCTGTCTTCCAGGACACTAATTTCTTTCCAGCTGTGTCTAATCTTCTGTTTAACCCACCCACTGAGTTTTTGATACTAATTATTATATGGTTCATTTTTGGAATTCTGCTTGCTTCTTTGCCAAATCTGCTTGGTTGCTTCTAAGAGTCTCTTGTACCTTTCTCCTATTTCAAAGTTTCTCTTGCACATACATATTTAGTTACACATGTTATATGTTGTTTTAGCTTGTGTCTGATAATTCCAGTGAAAAGATTTTGCCAGCTTGTGCTGGCTCTTGCATCTGGTACCTGGATTCCTTTCTTTTCGACAGTGTGCTCATTTTCTTTGTTATTTCTGAGAGTTCTTTAGGACTTTTCTCACAGAAGATCTGCACTGGCTTTTGCCAGTTGCCTGGAACCGCCGCCAGCTCCAAATTTCTGGGACTAACTGCATCAGATTGCGAGAACGCTGCTGCGAAGCCCACGTGACCTGGCAAATCCCCAGGGGAGGGATCTCCCATCCACTCAGGGTTGAGGTGTCCTTGCTCTCCCTTCTGTCCCAAGAGCGTATTTCTCCTTTACTCTAACAATCAAGGGAGGTCCTTGGTCTCACCTGTCAGTCACTCCAACAAGAAGACTTGTGTCACCAGGGCTGGCAAACACCTTCAGAGTGAAAATGCTTTTTCTGTCCACTTATCGTGCAGGGTCCTACTTTAATTTCATGTCTGATGTCTGCAAATTCCTTGACTTTTCACCAGCTCAGCAATCCATTTAAATAACTTTAAATGTTTTTATTCAGAACCTTTAGATATTTTCAACGGGAAAATTATTTAGGCTATCTATTCCACAGCACCACCAATAACTAAAGTTTTGTCACTATTTTATCCTCTTATATATTATCTATTTTAATATACAGAATTTTGTATTTTACATAAAAAAATTAATAATATATTCTGTATTATTTATTGTCTCAACATACTTAGAAAAGACCATATGCACTTGTCCCAAGATTATAAAAATATTAAAGCCTGTGTTCTTCTAGTATTTTTGTTGTTTGGCCTTTTCCCCATTGGAATCTTTGATTCCTCTACCTCTTACAGTGATATATATAATGAAGATGTGAATCCAGCTTGGTATTTTTTACAAGTGGCTGGCCTGTTCCCCAGCATCCTTTATTAGATAATCATCATATTTTTCTAGTGATTAGAAATAATACCATTTTCATAAACCGATCCTGAATAGTGTTCCCATATGTCCTTGTGTGGATTTCTCTTTATTCTCCTGAATGGATCTGTCTTCTATTTTTTTACATTGCTTTGTTTCATTTAATAAAGTTTTGTAATCAGTTATAATAGCTGATAAATTAAGAGATCTGTCATCACTTTTGTTCCTTTAAAAAAGTTTTCCAGAATTTTCCTGACTATATTCTTGAATTTTTTTTCTTCCAGCTGAAATGTAGAATTATTTCATCAAGTTTTCTAATACACCTCTGAAAATTTTGACTGGGATGGGCATCGTTATTTCCATAATCTTCTTTACATTATTTTACAAATAGTGTCTTAAAATATAACTGTTGTCTCCATCAGAGAGCAAGGAAATACATGTCACTCTTCAAGAGTGTCATTGAAGAGAGGCTCTGAAGGAATGACTGGCAGGGTTGTGGACAGGCATGGCAGAACCAACAAAGACAACCACCAAGGACAAGCAGTGGGAAGCCATTAGCCCTCAAGCCTGAAGGGGCAGAGAGAAAGACCCTAGTTACTGGAGGCCACCAAGGGCCCATCCGGCGGGAACTTGGCAGGACAGGGAGGCAGTAGGAAGGAAGGGGGACCCTGACTAGTCTCACATCCAGCCCCTGCTGGTGCCCCCGTGAATAAACCCAGCCAGAACCCGGGGAATGGGGAAGTTAGTGAAACCCTTCAAAGAGGCCGCTTCCTGTAACACAGACAGGGCTCGGAAATGGATCCGCGGGGCAAATGGTGAATGCCAGTCACAGCTCCACTGACGGCCTACGGCTTTACGTGATCAACCCTGAAGTGCTGCCCACATGTGAAACCTATTCACTGAGCAATTCTAGAAAAATAAGTGGCTCTCCATCCTGGAGCCAGATGATTCTGCAGAGATCAGATGCGTTGTTACCTGCATGACTAACCGCTGTTTTTCATTCGCGGTTTGACATGTTCTAGGCTGCACACCATCCTTGTCAGATCGTAAAGCTGAAATTTTACTGAGAACAGCAGCCTGTTTCCATCTCTTCCCTGCGCAGACACGGAGTTTCATATCCCACCTATTACAGGGTGATTTCTCGTGAGCTTCAACCCTGAAATACAATTTTCGACTTCCTGATTGTAAAATCCTCAAAGATGCCTCAGAAGTGGGGATTTTTTTCCCCCAAGGAACGCGGAGCTGTAAATCTTTTCACAAAGAGAATGCCCAGAAACAAACGAAAAAAACAAAACACAGTAGTTTAAATTCCAGAGCACCTGGAAAGGGTGTAGAAATCAGCAGGTGAGAACAAACCAGGTCCTTTCCAGGAAAGGTGACTTGGGATCTTCAGCCTCCTACTGCGAATCCTTCTGCTGGCCTGACCGGAGCCACTGTAGTCAAATGCCTTTGACTCAGAGGGTGGACGGCAAAAAACCCAGTGAGATCAACCGTTGTCCATCGTCTGGGCACCTTCCCCCAGGTTTTACCTGGGCCAAGGAGGTCTCAGAGACTTTCTCCTGAAGAGTGACACGTCCCGCTCTTCCTGGGAGCAAGGACAGCGTAAGCGCCCAGAGCATCTTCGCGAAGGACAGCTGTGGGCTGCCTGAACTGTCAGGCCTCACATTATCGCCAGCCATCTCCCCTGTTATATGCCAACAGGGTGGTATTAACCGCAAGTCAGTGTTTTCTATGGAAATAATGACCTTCAGGCCCGATAATGTGCTTTGGCATCAGGGCTTCAAAGCAAACACAGAGAATGCCCCGCACCGGCCCTGGCTGCTCTGATAAATCACCCATCAGTGGAGTCTCAGAGAGAGACTCCAGCAAATGAGCAGATTATTGAATTTTTCAGGTCATTTGAGGTGTGCGAGCCCGGCTGGGATAAAGAAAGCAAGCCGGCCGGCCTCCTGTGTGTTGCATCTTCGTCGTGTGGGTTTTTGAGTGGGAGGGGACAATGCCAGCCCTGAGACCAGGCTCACCCCGGACAATTTTATAACATCATTTCTGGTTAAGGCAACAGGTTTTGAATTTTTTCTTTTTAATAATTCTGGAAACAGATCTGTGCTTTGTTTGCTTTCTGGAGATGGATTTACTTGGGGTTGATTTCATTTTTCCTTCTTAAAACCCTTCTATGGCTCTCTTGGTCCTGGTCACTAAATGCTCTTTTTCTTTCTCTATTCAGCGTCTAAAGGAAGATTATCACCATGATCTGGCCTTGAGCACCACACCTGTCCCCTCTCCACTCTCTCGATCCTCTGCCCGAGTCTTTGTCCACAGCACCAATCCCTGGTTGAGCCCCAAGCTTTCTCTCATCTCTTGGACGCCCCCCCCCCCAGCATGTCCTCCCGATGCTTTAAATGGGATAGATGAAAGCTCAGCTGGCCATTTCCCCTTTACCACCAAAGCATTCCTTCTCCTAGCATCCTTACCTAGTAGCCCTGTATCGCTTTCCAGTTCCCAGGATAAAACATCATGGCTAACTCTGCAATTCCCTTAACCCCTCGCTTTCAGTTTTTCCAGGTGAGACTCACCCTCTCTCGCCTTGATTATGACAATAGACTCTTAACTGCTCCCCTCTGAATCACTCTGATTCTGTTCACCCTAGGACGTTCCCAGATTAATAATAAGACCAAAACCCACTTTAATCACATACTTTCTTTATCCAAGAGCTGCTGTGATCCCGACTTCTTATCTAAGAGTCACTATCTCTGTCATGTGGCATCATGGCCGCGAAACCAGCCCCCAGCTGCAGCTTCTCATTAGTCCCTGGATCAGGGGCAAACCAACCCAAGCCAAATCCAGCCCAGCATATATTCCTGCAGGTAAGATTTTACTAGAACTCAGTGGCACCCATTTGCCTACATATTATCTATGGTTGCTTTCACGCTACAATTACAGAGTTGAGTTGTTGCCACGGAGACCACTTGGCCTAAAATATTTACTAACTGGACTTTTGCAGAGAAAGTTTGCCAGCCTCTGCCCTAGGCATATTCTCATGGTAAAGCCAAACCCTGTTGTTTGCCATTTTCCAAACAGTAAGCCAGGAACTTCTCTTTTTACTCTCCCGGAATGTCTGCCTTCCCTAAGACACAAAGAATCACAATTGCTTCAATATTATCTCTCAAATGCCACGTCCCTCAGGAAAACTTTCATCCGATTGCTCTCATTTATTCATCACTGAATCACTCATTCAGCAAATGTCTTTCTTGTGCGTCAATTTTCCAGGTGCTGAGATACACCATGTGGACGCTGTGTGAAATAATAACACGCATGAAGCTTACCATCAATGGCAAGATCTACATCAAATAAATAATCATGCCCCTAGGTGCACGGTTGCAAAATGTGAGAAGTGGCATGAAGAAGTCAAGATGCCATTAGAGAATATGACAAAGGACCGAATTTAGATGACAGATGAGCACCAAGAATTGGGGTGAGAGCACTCCAGCCTCAAGGAGTGTCTGGGACAAAGCCATGGGACAGGGCAGACCTTGGCATGTCTGGGACCTGAATGCATGGGTTTATGTGTCTGCTACCTATCTAGAGAGCAAGAAGAAGCAGGTACCAGGCAAGGCTGAGAGGCGGGCAGGGGCCAATCAGAAGGGACCTTGAAGGCCAGACCAGAAGTCGTCGTCATAGTCTTCTTCTTCTTCTTAGTCGTCTTGTCTTTGTCTTCATCTTCTCCTCCTCCTCTTCCTCTTCCCCTTCGTCCTCACCCTTGTCCTCTTCTTCTCTTTCTCCTTCTCCGCAAAAAGCCATTGTACAGTTTTGAACCTGCTCAGTTTAGTTTTAACTCATCTTGGCTTCTGTGTGGACATAGGAAGGAGAAGATACCTCCAAAAATGTACCCTCTGTCATCTGACTCCCACTGCTCTTTGCTAGTTCCCCTCTCGTGACCTCGTATTACTGTTATTTGCAGAATGCCGTGCACTGTAGTGATGCGTGCACCTGTCTTGCTGTCCTGCTATGTGGGGGTCCTGAACTCACTTATCCATCTTAAAATCTTCTGCCCCATCCACCACAGTGTGTTGCACACAGTGAACACATCATAAAGAATTGATGAATTAAGTTGGATTCGTTGTCTGGATTGCCTTGAATGTACAAACCTCCACGCTTCTCTGACCCTTACTGTTTTAGGTTCAGCCCTATTCATTAGTGTTACTAGAAAATAACAATCGAATTTCTCCTGGGTATTTCCATAGGCAGAGGTGGGATCCATGGATATAAGTTACAGAGATGCAGTTTAGCACAATATGAAGATTACCTTCTATGAAATCAGAGTTTAGCAAAAATGTAATACCCTGTCTTGTGAGAGGAGCTGTCAGTCATCCAAGTTTGAGCTGTGATCATACGCTGTTGGTCAGACACACTCTGGATGAGGTAGTGGGTTGAATAGTGGCTCCCAACAGATATGTCCATATTCATCAGGAACTTGTGAATGTGGCCTTATTTGGAAAAAAGCATCCTTGAAGATATAATTAGGTTAAGGATCTCAGGATAAAATTAACCCAGATTATCTGATGGGCCCTAAATCCAAGAATAAGTGTCCATATAAGAAACAGAAAAGAAGACACAGGCATAGGGAATAAGAGCATATTCAGACGTAGCAGAGGTTGGAATTGTGCTGCCGCCGCCAAAGAGCATCTGAGGCCTCCAGAAACTGAAAGAGACAAGTATGAGTTCTCCCATGGAGACTTCGGAGGAATCGTGGCCCTGCCAATGTCTTGACTTTGGCCTTCTGGCCTCCAACAGCAAGAAAAAATAAAGTTTAAGGCAACAAGTTTGTGGTGATTTGTTAGGGCAGCAATGGGACGCTAATCCAGATAGGATTACTGTGTGGAAAAATCAGTTTGCATAGATCTGTGGTTTTTAAGCAATTTTTAAAAAAAGGTTTAGAACCTTTAGTTCAAATGGAATATTACTGACAAGACAGGAGGTAAAATACATAGAAATCACCCCTGCTCTACTTAAAAGAAACAGCCTGAATCCTGTCTTTTTGCCTTTCCTCCACCCCAAAGGTCAGTATGGAGACAAATGACTCAGAAGTTCCAGGTTAACTCTGTTATTCAATAAGTCAATGATTTAGAGCAGCGGTCCCCAACCTTTTTGGCATCAGGGGTCAGTTTCATGGAAGAGAGTTTTTCCATGGATTAAGGTAGGGAGGGAATGGTCTCGGGATGATTCAAGCACATTACATTTGTTGTGTACTTTATTTCTAGTCATCACATTGTAATATATAATAACATAATTATACAACTCACCATAATACAGAATCAGTGGGGACCCTGAGTTTGTTTTTCTGCAACTAGACAGTCCCATCTGGGGGTGATGGGAGACAGTGACACCTGAAGTGTGTTGCTCATGTCCAGTCTACTTCATAATCTCATTGTGGTTTCTATCACTGCAGAAAACTCCACCTCACAAAGATAGGATGTCAGAAATGGAAGCAAGTTTTTCAGTGTTTTTGTGGCAATCTCAGAATAGTTCACCTTGACTTTAATCCAGAAAGTATGGAAATTTGAAGTTGTCTCAAACATACTTTTAAGATCACTGTCATTTGCAATCTCAAGCAGTTGATCCTTTTATAGCACGGACAAAGTCGAGTCACCTGGGTTGTTTAAAATGGGTCACTGGTCCATTCCTTCACAGTTCAGGGGTCTTTTGTGGCTGGAAAGTTGAGATAGGAGATCATGCACCACCAGCTGAGAGAAAGAAGGCCCTGGCTCAGTCTGTTTTAAAATCTCTGCTAATGAAAGAAACCATCAAGAAAGCAGGGAGACAGACCACAGAATGGGAAAAAATATTTGCCATCTGTATATCTGAAAAAGGTCTAACATCTTGGAGCTACAAGGAATTCAAACATGCCAAAAGGAAAAAAAACAGCCCCATTAAAAAGTGGGTAAAAGACATGAATAGACACTTCTCAAAAGAACATATATGGGCAGCCAATAGACACAGGAAAAAGTGCTCAGCCTCACTCATCAAAGAAATGCAAATCAAAACTACATTGAGACACCACCTAACACCAATAAGAATGGCCATCATTAATAAAACAAGCAACAACAGATGCTGGCGAGGATGCGGAGAAAAAGGAGTGCTTCTATACTGCTGGTGGGAACGCAAACTAGTGCAATGTCTTTGGAAGACAGTGTGGCAATTTTTGAAAGAACTAGAAATTGACCTTCCATATGACCCAGCAATTCCCCTATTGGGAATATACCCAGAGGTACTCAAATCTTTCTATAAAAAGGATACCTGCACATGTATGTTTGTTGCAGCTCTATTCACAATAGCAAAAACATGGAACCAACCATGTCACCCCTCAAAGCTGGACTGGATGGAAAAAATGTGGTACATATACACAATGGAATATTATGCAGCAATAAAGAAGGACAAATATATGGACTTCACAGCAACATGGATTTGGAGTCGATCATACTCATTGATCTGTCACAGAAACAAAGAACAGAGTACCATATGTTTTCACCCATAAGCAGACCTTGAACAATTATAATACTATAATAAAGCGATTGGTAGTAATGGGAAACCATCGGGGGGGGTGGGATTGGCAGTAGAGGGAAACTGCTAGAGGAGGGAGGGACATACCTCATCAACAAGGGTACCTGCATAATCAATGTTTGTACATCTAACCCTGAATTGTACCCCAAATCTTTAAAATTAAAAAAAAAAAATTTTTTAAAGATACTGCAATTAGCAAGATTGTATAGGAGATTCAGAAAGAAATTTCAACTGGGCATGGTAGCTCATGCCTGTAATCCCAGCACTTTGGGAGGCAGAGGCGAGAGGACTGCCTGAGCCTATGGGTTCGAGACTAGCCTGGGCAATATGGCGAGACCTCGTCCCTACAAGAAACAAAAAAAAACTAGCTGGGCATGGTGGCACATGCCTATAGTTCCAGCTCCTTGGAAGACTGAGGCAGAAGGATCGCCTGAGCCTAGCAGGTTGAGGCTGCAGTGGCTGTGAACGTGCCACTACACTCCAGCCTGGGTGACAGAGTGAGACTCCAACTCAAAAAAAAAAAAAAAAAAAGGAAATGTCAAAATCTCTGGAAAACTCCATGTAAAATCCCAAGATTTTAGCCAAGGACCTCTGTTTAAAAGTGATCTCCTCTAGAATAGCTGAGAGGCTTTTGCGATGTAGCAAGTCACGGTCACTCCAAAGAGATAAATATGAAGACCCCTGCCCAGGAGGGGATGACTTACTTTGAAGTTGTACCTGACAATGTTCTGGGGTGCATGTGGGTTGTTGGCCGTCAAAATCCGAGTGAATTCCTCCTTTAACTCCTGAGGAAGAGAAATGCCAAGAGGATCATACATGAAGGCCCCCTGCCCCACCACATCTGAGGATAGAAGAATCCCCCGGGGTATCTCACACCCAGGTTCTGTGCAGGCCCCTTATCAATGCTGTGGAAGAACACATTCCTGAAGCTGGAAGGGTGGAGGGAGCAAGGATGGGCGGCTACTCACTCACCGCATCAGTCAACTCCAGCTGGTCTGGGGGTCTAACTGCGGCTTTGGAATGGTTCCATTCATCTGTCCCTTCTGCCACTTCAGTCCCTGATTCTTCATCCTAGACAAAAATCTCACATGAGGGTTGGGAGCATCTCATCTGCTTGGACAAGCAAACAGTGCTTGTCCTCCCCCAGGGCAGAGTTGGCCATGATCTTCTAGGCAATGAAAACCCTGGCTTGAGCAGTTCCTTTGGACTTCTCCATAAGTGGTGTGTGTTCATTTTGTAGTCTATGTACAAGGGTAGAGCTTGGTTTCTAGGAAGACTCATGACAAGGGGCTTCGTGCAGTGTGTCTTAGACATCAAGAAAGGATACCAAACTCTCACTTCAACTTTAATTTATATTTTGTCTTCCAATCTGTCACCTTAAGTTTACTCTTCAAGCAATACGCTCTGTACTTAGTAGTTACTTTAAGCCTCACAGTCCCGTTGGAGTAAAAATAAATCAAGGACTAGAAGACGGTTTGTCTTTCCCTGGTAGACATTTAAACACCTTGCAAAATGGCCCATGACATTTTTAGGATGTTCAGCCCTACTAGCAATCAATATGATGCCCCAAAAAATGTATTTTCCAAACTGGCAAACTATAAAACAATCAGCCAAACAAAAACTAATATCCAGTGTTGGTGAGGTAGTGGGAAAACAGGCACCCACAAATTAGAACAATCTTTCTGAAGAGGAATTTGAAAGTCTTTATCAAAGCCTAATAATTTTTTTTACTCTTTTACCAAATTTCTATGTGTAGGAATTTATTTTAAAGAAATGACCAAAGACATGCCCAAAGATTTAGGTGTATGGATGTTTGTTAAAAAATTAGTCATAATAGTGAAAAAGGACACATCTAAATGTACAACAATGAGGCATGGTTGAACAAATTATGGCATAGTCTTAGAAACATATGGTAAAATATTATGCAGTAATTTCCAATGATGTTATAAAAGTTTACTGGCAATGGAAGACACGCTAATTTTTGTGTGTGTGTGAAAACAGTTTATGAAATAACATGGACAGTTTGAGAACATTAAAAAATAAGTCTACATTGGGCTAGGTGGCTTAGCCTATAATCTCAGCACTTTGGGAGACCAAGGGGAGTGGATTGTCTGAGCCCGTGGGTTCGAGACCAGCCTGAGCAACTTGTCGATACCTCATCTCTACAATAAATAAATTTTTAAAAAATTAACCAGGTGTGGTATTGCGTGCCTGTAGTTTTGGCTACTTGGAAGGCTAAGGTGGAATGATCGCCGGAGCCCAGCAGGTCGACACTGGTGGCCATGAGTATGCCACTGCACTCCAGCCTAGGCAATGGACTCAAAACTCAAGACTCAAGACTCAACTCAAAACTCAAAGACTTCAACTGAAAAAAAAGTCTAGGCTGGGCATGGAGGCTCATGCCTATAATCCCGGCACTTTGAGAGGATTGCCTGAGCTCACAGGTTCGAGACAAACCTGGGCAACTTGGTGAGACCTCATCTTTACAATAAATTTAAAAAATTAGCCAGGCATGGTGGCATATGCCTGTAGTTCCAGTTACTTGGAAGACTGAGGCAGAAGGATCACCTGAGCCCAGCAGGTTGAGGCTGCAGTGGCTGTGAGTATGCCACCGCACTCCAGCCTGGGCAACAGAGTGAGACTCTAACTCAAAAAAAAAAAAAGTCTATATCTCTCCCTCTTATCCCCAAAAGAAAAATATTTCATAAATACATGTAATTTTTATATATACATAAAAACATCTGGGAGGACATAACATCACATTTATCAAGGTTATTCTAAGGTGGTAAGTTTAAGGGTGATTTTAGTATTATTCCTTTAGTTCATTTTAATTTTCTAAAAATATATACTAAGGGGGACCCAAAAAAACCCAGAATTTATTTATAAAAAATTGTGTATTTATTCTTACATGTTTAGACTTCAGTACTCTTTGATGCAATATACCTATGGAGATGCTTTTTCCACTGCTCAAAACGGTTTTTGAACTCATCAATTTTGATGCCTTTTAGTGTTTCAGCCATTTTTTATTTTACCTCTTCCGCACTGGTAAAATGTTTCCCTTTGAGGATTTTTTTCATCCGGGGAAACAAAAAAAAAAGTTGCTCAGGTGAGATCAGGTGAATAGGGAGGATGGGACACAGTCATGCCATTTTTGGTCAAAAACTGCTGAACATTCAGCATGGTACGGACAGATGCACATACAAATCAGCCATCATGAAATGGGCAAACACATTGAGAGAATCTTCAAAAAAAATTCACAGAAGCTGAACACAGTCTCTCACAACAAAGCTAGTTGGTACACTGATGCTGGTGGGTTTCTAGAACCTTACCTAGCCAGGAAGCCTATACTACAAAGGGCCTGCCCTCTGGAAGATAAAGCTAGTTTTTTTGGGTCCCCCACTCATAGATAATATTTTCAACAGAAAAATGCTATTAATAGTTTATGGAGAGACTGTGGTGGTCTCAACACTTACTTTCTTTCTGTTTCCTCTGATAATGCAGATACTCTGAATGAAGAACAGAAAACAGAGGGTAAATCATAAGCAAATTGACATGGAAGTATCACAAATGGTATTTCAGGGAGGCTTTCACCCAGGGACCTCACAGACAAAGGACATCGAGCTTTCCCAAGTCTCAGAAACAGTCTCAGTAACATCCTCAGTGGCAATATGTTTCTCTTAGTCCAGCCAAAGAGGTCCTGTATCTGAGGAAATCTCATCGGCAACAATGGGACTGATCAATGAAGAGCAACCAGGTACCTTAGCACTGGGAACTTCTTATTTGCAACAAGTTCAACAAGTACTTTTAAAGCATATTCTAAGTGCTCAGCTCTGTACCAGGCAATAAAGAAGCTTCAAAGTCATATTATATTCATAAGCACTTGTTTGGGATGAATAAACACTCTTTACGAGCAGGTACTTTATTTGCTTTGTACATTGCTGCATCTCCAGCATCTAGAACAATGCTCAGAATATAGTAGGCATTCACAATATTTATTGAATAAAGGAATGAATGCCATTAAAACTCATCAGTCATCATGACCCTGGGAAAAGTATTTTTCCTCTCTGGGCTTCAGTTTCCTCATCAGTAACATGCATAGGATTGAATATTATGACCTTCCAGTTCTAATATGCTTAAATTCTATGTTCCCAAGAACATGCTCAATTCAATTTGATAAACATTTGTAGAACACCTACTTATAGTCAGGTACTAACCTACGCAGAAAGATGAGGTCCCTACCCCAGTTTGTTCAGGGTCCTTGGAGGACAGACAAGTGTGATCGATGCTCATCACTCACTCATTCAACTTATGTTCTTTGAAAAGCCAGCTCTGTGCCAGCAACAGAGATATGTGTGCACAGGGTGTGATGGAAGTATACCGGGTACCTATCTAGCCTGGGATGCACAGAAAAAGCTTTCAGAGGTGACCATTTCTTAACTGAGTGTCAAAGGACAAGTATGTGTTGCCTTGGTGGAGAAAATATTTTTCAGAAGGAGAAAACAGCATTTCCAAAGCAAGAGAAGAACAATGACATAGACAGTAAGACGTTCCACCAAACAAACACACAATCCTGCAGTATATATACAGAACAAATAGGTGTTTCAGATTGTCAAGCATGCGAGAGATCGGTGAGGGCTGGAGATGTGAATGAAGGAGGGGCTCTTGGAAGGAGCAGGCCTAGAGCACTGAAGGAGGAGTCAAGACAGAGAGGAGCCAAAGAACACACGTTGGTGGCAGAATGGCACATTGGAAAGAGACCTCTGCTCCCAGCTCCCTCACTGATCACCTCTGTGATTGTAGGGAAGTTTCTGGGGTACTGGTTTCCCAAATGCAAAGTGAGAGAGTTAGGCTAGATAGGCTCTTATAGCTCTTACATGATAGGGTCTTTGGGAGAGGCTTGGATGGTGGAAGGGAGAAGAGAAAAGCATGTTTCCGCTTGGGCTGGTACTGTTTCTGGTAGGGTGGGTAGCGGGATTCAGATTTCTGCCAGGTTGCCAAGGTTTCCAGTGATGGGAACCCTTCTCTGAGGCTAAGCCACATGAGCCAGAAAGCTGCTTTCCTTTGAAGAGCCTCTGATCCCTAAGGTAACGAGATGGAAGCGTCACAACGTGCAACAGCTTTCCAGCCCACAATAGAGAACTGGGGGGCCAATCCCAACCCAAACCAACAGCCGTAAATAGAAAACGAGATCCAGTTACCACTGCCCCCTGTAAATATGTCTGTAAAACATTTATCTGGCAATAAAAGAACTGACAAGGCAATTTGAGTGTAATTGTTTTTGGCAGTTGGAAATATTTCAATTAACACACTATAAAAGCCACACTATAATAAATGCAAAACAGGCCAATGAAATCAGCTACAGCCCTGACTTCCCAACCATGGCAAAGGAGATCGAATGTCAGGCTGACACTTTGGGACTTTGGTCTTCCAGAAGGAGAAGGCTGAGATAGACAAGCCTGAATTCCTGAAAGGCCTTTGATGGTCCCTCCCAGAAGTCGTCAAACCACGGAAGAAGAAAGCCCAAACTCCCTCCCTTGGCCCTCATAATTCCATCATTTGGCCCAAGTCCCCATTCCATCCTGCTACCACTCTCATGTGCTAGGACTTTCAGGTGCAGGCCAGTGAGTCCCTGTGCCTGGCCTGTGCCATCTCACCTCTCCACCATGCTGACACTATTCCTTCTGTCAGGAATCCCGTCTTTCCCTTCCCTCCCCCTGCTCCCACTGTCTCTGCCTAACAAAACCTTACCCAACTAGCCTCTGCTAGTCCTGTAACTAACTCTTCCTGACATGTTACCACCTTTTTCCTACCTCCTTCCACTCTTCCTTTCCTCACTTTGAACAAGACTATCCTTGCATCACCAGAAGTACTGGCTGTTGTGAAATGAAGGATCAAATGTATTTTCAAATAGACATTCTGTTGTCTCAGGGTTTGGTCTATAGAAGGTGAAAGTATTAAGAAAATTTTGGTCTATAGAAGGTGATAGTATTATGACAGTGTTCTGAAAAGAATTATAATACTGCAGTACACATGGGAGGCGGATTGATATTCTTATACTGTTGACCAAATAAGGTCCTCTTCTCTTGGACAGGTCATTCTATTTGGCTACAGGAAATGTCTATGAAGGAATGAAGCAGGGAAAGAAAATCCATCCAGCCCACGATGGCAGATAACTTAGCTCTGGTGATCAATGTCATAGCAAATGTTCCAGGCTGAACTCCTTCACAGTAGAGTTTTTTCTGTTTTCATTGTTACAGATTTCTGTGTGAGCCCCATGAGGACAGGAACTGTCTTACTCATCTTTGTACCACCAGCAGAGAGAGAGAGTCCAGTACTTGGATGAAATTCACCTACCCTTATAAGCTAACTCAGCAGCCTGGTGATCACCTCTCAGTTCTCTTAGAGGACATGACATTACTGAGGGCTCCCTCCCTCCCTCCTTCTTGAAACTTCTCCACTTTCTTTTTCATGTCACTGATCTTTCCAATGGTTCCTTCTCAATGTCCTTGATCCCTTCAGGGATATATGCTTGACCCCTGGTCTTCTTTTTCTACACACTCCCTATCCATAGCTTCATATTCCACCTTATGATAAAGCTCAAATCCATCTTATGATAAAGGTCAAATCTATTTCTGTAGTTTAGATTTCCCTGAAACTCGTATTCAAATTGGTGGCAAAATACTCAAACTCAATATCTTCAAAACAGACCTTATTATGTTTTTTTTCACCCTTGACTGCCACTTCCTCCAGTATGCCCTCTCTCGCACAAGCACACCACCATCCATTTAGTCATCCGTTAGTCATCCTAAATTGGGAATCACTAAAGATGCTTGCCTTGGCTCAAGTGGCTCAAGCCTGTAATCCAAGGACTTTGGGAGGCTGAGGCAAGAGAATTGCTCGAGCCCAGGAGTTCTAGACCAGCCTAGGCAACATAGCGAGACCTCATGTCTACAAAAAAAAAATCAAAGAAATCAGCCAGTCATGGTGGTATGCACCTGTAGTCCTAGTTACTCTGGAGGCTGAGGCGAAAGGCTCGCTTGAGCCCAGGAGGTTAAGGCTGCGGTGGGTGAACTGTGAATGTGCCACTGCACTCCAGCCTGGGTGACAGAGTGAGACCCATGGATGGAAGGAAGGAAAGAAAGAAAGAGAGAGAGAGAGAAAGGAAGGAGGAAGGAAGGAAGGAAGGAAAGAGAGAGAGAGAGAAAGGAAGGAAGGAAGGAAGGAGGAAAGAAGAAGGGGGAGGGAGGGAGAAAAAAAAAAGATGCGTGCCTTTTCTTCACCCTCTCATTAGCATTATGTTTCAAAGTCTAACAATTTTATTTCTTTAATATCTTTCATAACCATCCTCTTCATTTACAACTCCCCTTAACTCAGGCCTTTAATATCTTTTGCCTAACTATATTTAATCTTCCTGACTCCCGTTTTTCTCCACTCTAATAATTATATCATTATCATTATTTTCAGCTACTGCGCACTTACTCTGGCCCAGTCATTTACTAAGCTATTTATACACATAATTTCATTAGTCTTCACAACCACCTGATGGGTAGGAGCTATCATTATCCCTATTTTATAGATGAGAAAATTGAGGTATAGCGAGAACAAACAACTGACCCAAAGTTGGTCAGGATTTTAACCCAAACTCTTTATCACTATCTATAAATGATCTTTTTTTTTTTTTGAGTTGGGGTCTCACTCTGTCACCCAGACTGGAGTGCAGTGGCCGCTCCCGGCCACCGCAACCTCGACCTACTGGGCTCTGGTGATCCTTCCGCCTCAGCCTTCCAAGTAGCTGGAACTACAGGCGTGCACTACCATGCCCGGCTAACTTTTTGATTTATTGTAGAGATGAGGTCTCACCAAGTTGCCCAGGAGGGTCTCGAACCCGCGGGCTCAGGCAATTCACTCACCTCAGCCTCCCAAGGCACGGGATTACAGGCTGAGCCACCGAGCCCGGCTTATAAATGATCTTCTTAATACTAATTATGTTACTCACCCAATTTAAAGCTTCTAATGGCTCCCCATCAGCCATGAGATGAAACCCAAGTACCCTAACATGGCATCCACTGCATCTACTCTTTTCCTTCTATAGCCATACTCAGTTACTTAAAATTCTCCTTAACCTTATGTAGGAAAGAGCCATGTAAGCAGAAAAACTGAGCGTGTGTGCCTGGTGGTCAGATACGCTTTCTGAACCTTGGGAGGTGAGAGTGGCTGATCTGGTAGGGATTCCCACATAAACTGTCTCCTCTCTTTCTCAATGTTCACAGGGCTTCTTTCTAAAGCACCTAACTTCATTATACAGTGTCACACATCTTTCTTCCCTCAATATAACCAACCATCATGCCTGGCCACAATGAATACCCTTCCATTAGGCCAGCCTCTGCATGGGTCCTCCTACCCCATTAAGATGCTGCCTCTCTGGCACCTTGCTCTAACCACCTTGCTCTTTTAGCATAGTTTTGGATCACTTCCTTGCACCAAGGAAGTGAACGATCTTTGGGTTAGCTTCCTTCCTAGCTTGGCCCAGCCCTGAGGACTGTCCTTTTCCATAAGCAGCCCTCAGTATAGCCCTACTCAGTCTGTCCTAGGACACACTCGAGGAAATAAAAGGGCAGAAAGTAGGTTCCAAAGAAGTCTGGAGAGCCATGGAGAGGAGCTGAGAGAGAATGACATAGCTGACAAGAGATATTCTCACATACAGCAGTGACACACCAAGAGCAGATATTTGAAGTCTATTAGCCTAACACAATCTGTGATGGGGGTAGGGGAGGGAACGGGGCAGGCAGTTGAACACCACCTCTAGCTGCAATCTAGTAAGCATTCACTAATAGCTGGGCACCCTGCTAGGCATTGTACAGTCATTATGTCCAATCTTCACAGCCGCCCTGCAAAGTAGGTAAAACTCTTCCTAGTTCATTTTATTTGAGTTGGAGTCTCACTCTGTTGCCCAGGCTGGAGTGCAGTGGCATTATCACAGCTACTATAGCCTCTACCTGGGCTTAGAGAAAACAGAGATCCTTCTGCCTCAGTCTCTCAAGTAGCTGGAACCACAGGCTCATGCCACCATACCCAGCTAATTTTTTGACTTATTATAGAGACCAGGTCTTGCCAAGTTTCCCAGCCTGTTCTCAAATCCCTGGGCTCAAGCAATCCTCTCACCTCAGCCTCCCAAAGTGCTGGGATTAGAGGCGTGAGTCACCACACCCAGCCTCTTTCCATTTTAAAGACAAGGATATTGAGATTTGTTCAGATCAAACGATATGGTCAATGGAAAGAGATATTGAAAACAAAAATTCTGGTCAATGTAAGAGATGATTATTATTACCAACTACTGGGCATTTAATCTGCATTTAGACCTGTTTTGGTTCATGACCCACTGATCAGTATAAATGACCTATTTGTCTCTGAGCACATTTTAGGGATAAATAAGGATTCAACAACTCTTAAGCTGTTTCCTATCATAAAGATAAAATTTTTAGAAAACAAGTATGTGATCAGATGGAGCTATGAACCTAAGTGTGGGCTTTTAAGTCAACTGTACTTAGGTTCAAGTTCCCACTCTGCTACCTGCTAATTTTATGACCCTAGGCAAGTTGTCTTCTCTGAACCTCAGTATCCTTGTCTTTAAAATGGGCATCATAACAACACTCTCTCAGACAATCAGGCTTGCTATGAGGATTAAATAAGTCAATGTTAAAGTGCATGGTGTGGTGCATTTTATATTCACATAGCCATAGTGTGGGCCCAATAAATAATAACTGATAGCATTACATTCACATTTATTGATCCTGCTCTGCCCTCAGCACACAGGATCTGTGTGGTCCTTTGCCTACTAGATAGCATCTGCCCTGGGTATGACCAGAGCCTTCACAGCTCACATCTCCATTGAAGAGTTCAATGCTGAAACATGACGGTTCCTGGAAAGTGGCGCTCTTCAAAGCATGCAAACCTACAGATGCTGCGTCCTCCTTCCTGGGGCTCAGGAGACTTCGTTTACCATTTCAGTTGTCTTGGTCCTTATTTTAAAACTCACTAACAGGTTTCCATTAAGCTAAATTGAAACTAAATACCTCACCAGCTTGCAATTTCCGTTTCTAAAGGGGTAAAAGCTCTTAATCCCAAAGGAATAGCAATTCACCAACAAATCTTCCTTTAGCTATACTGCATACATTTTAAGTCCCTGAGCATAGTGTGGTGTCTAAAGCACACAGAAGGCACTTAATAAGTGTTTGTAGTTGAAAGAAATATTAAGATTTTGGGCTGGGCACAGTGGCTCAAGCCTGTAATCCCAGCACTTTGGGAGACTGAGTTGAGGGAGTTGCCTGAGCCCACGGGTTCAAGACCAGCCTGGGCAACTTGGCTAGACCTTATCTCTACAATAAATAAAAAAATTAGCCAGGTGTGGTAGCACGCCCTGTAGTTCCGGCTACTTGGAAGCCTGAGGGAGAAGGATCACCTGAGTCCAGCAGATAAATGCTGGGGTGGCCATGAGCATGCCACTGCACTCCAGCCTGAGTGAAGGAGTGAGACTTCAACTAAAAAAAAAAAAATTTTTTTTAAACTGTGGTATTCAGGGTAACAGGCTGTATGATACATTGCTATGCAGATGTCAATTGATATGAACTATCTGTAGGGTAATTTGACAATGTGTACCAAAGTTTAAAATGTATATACCTTTCAACTCAGCACCTCCATTTTCTTGAATTTTTCCTATAGAAATACTCATACTTGCATAAGACGTATGTACAAAATTGCTTGTTGCAGTATTATTTGTAATATTTTTAAATGGAAAAAACATAAATATTCATCAATGGGGACCTAGTTAAATAAATCAAATAATATAAATTATTCTAGCAATTCAATGGGATATTATGCCTATTTTTAAAAGAATGACTATTATATGATATGGTGACTGTAGTAATAACAATGCATTGTATTCTTAAAAATTGCTAAGAGATTAGATTTTACTTTATTTTATTTATTATTATTATTTTTTTTTTTAGAAAGCAGAATTTATTGAGAGGACAGAAAAGCTCCCACAGTGGGAGGGGACCCGAAGGGGTTGCCCGAGACTAGATTTTAAGTGTTCTCACCACAAAAAATTATAAGTATGTGAGGTGATGCATATGTTAATTAGCTTGACTTAGCCATTCCACAGTGTATACGTATTTTGAAATAGCATGTTGTACATGATGCATGTATACAGTTTTGTCAATTTTAAAATAGTATATTATTGAAAAATGAATAAGTAAAATAAAAAGAATGAGATAAATCTTTATGCATTATTATAGAAAGCTCTCCAAGGAATATTGTCAAATAAAAAGGCAAGTTACAGGAATAGATGCCCCATCTGTTTACTTTAAGAATAGGTGTGCATGTGTATTTGCATATACATGAAAGATTTCTGGAAGAATATATAGAATCTGTTGACAGTGGTTTTGTCCAGGCAGTGTGACAGGAGAATTGTGGGGAGAGGGACTAATATTGTTTGCCTTATAGTCATTGTCATGATTTTAATATTTAAAATATGAATGTGCTTTATTTTTATCATGTAAAATGCTAATTAAGAATTTTTAAATCAACAAAGTACAGTTAAAGAAGCTTTTCTTTTTTATTAAGTAGTGTTAATATCGAGCTCAGAATGCAGGAAAAGAGGATACAAGACCAGCCCCACACCTTCCTGGAAGCCCAGGAGTGCAGAAGACAATGCTGTAAAAACCTTCCCAGATAAGATCGCAGGAGGCAAAACAGTACAGGACTTAAAAGCTAGTGCCAGCATTTGGGAGGCCAGGAGAAAGGATTGTTTGAGTCCAGGAGCTCCAGACCAGCCTAGGCAACACAGGGAGACCCTGTCTCTACAAAAAAAATTAGTCAGGCATGGTGGAGTGCACCTGTAGTCTCATCTACAAAGGAGGATGAGGCAGAAGGATTGCCCGAGCCCAGGAGGTCAAGACTGCAGTGAGCCATAATAGTGCCACTGCACTCCAGCCTGGGTGACAGAGTGAGATTCTGACTTAAAAAAAAAAAAAAAGAGAAGAAAAGAAAAAAAGCTACAGTCTTGGCTGAATTCCTAGCTTTGCTATGAACTATATGTAATAACTCGATCAAGGTGTTTAGAATCTAATTCTCATTCTCTCCTCAATAAGCCCTCAAGTACCAGTGACAATGTAGATCTTGTTGTTGCAATTATTTCTATTATTCCATTGTAGTCTGCCATGCAAGGCAATTGAGTTCCATTCTGAGGGTATGTAACAAATAATTTCAAAGCATGTTGTCCAGGTCCCAAGAAGTCTTATCAGAAATGAGTCTGTAAATCTCAGGATGTCACAGCAAAGTGATGACCATAAAAACATTTTCCATTTATACAGCATCTTTCAGTCTACTAACCGTTAGTATAGCTTCTCATTTGACCATTATAAGAATCTTTTGTGGATGGATGTTTAATCTTGTCAGTGTTTTTTCTGAATCTATTGAGATAGCATTATCACTTCATTTTTCCTCTTTATTCTGTTAATGTGAGAAAATACTTTGACCTTTTTTTTTTTTAGTTGGGGTCTCACTCTGTCACCCAGACTGGAGTGCAGTGGCCACTCCCGGCCACTGTAGCCTCAACCTGCTGGGCTCCAGAGATCCTTCCGCCTCAGCCTTCCAAGTAGCTGAAACTACAGGTGCGCGCTACCACGCCCGGCTAATTTTTTATTTATTGTAGAGATGAAGTCTTGCCAAGTTGCCCAGGTGGGTCTTGAACCCACGGACTCAGGCAATCCACTCACCTCAGCCTCCAAAACGCTGGGATTACAGGCTGAGCCACCGAGCTCAGCCTATTTGACTTTTTAAATGTTGAGATAATTTTACATTCTTAGGATAAACTCCACTTGGTCTAATATGCTATTCTTTTTACATATTGCTGGAACAGATTTCATAATATCTCATTAAGGATTTTTTGCATTTAAGTTCATGAGGGGTATCAGCCTGTAATTTTCTATTCGAGTAATAGTTTTGATTTTGACATCGGGATTATGCTGATGTCATAAAATGTATTGAGACATGCTCTCTTATCCTTTATTTTTTGAAAGACTGTGTGTAAGATTATCGTTATTTATTCCTTACATACTTGATATAATTCATCAGTGAAACCAATTGCCCCTGGAGTTTCTTTATGGTATGTTTTTTAATTATGAATTTAATTTCTTTAATAGGTATGGAATATTTTCCATTTCTTCTTGTGTCAGTTAAGATAAATTGTGTTTTTAAAAAAAATTCATCCATTCCATCTAAGCTGATGGATTTATTGACATAAGGTTGTTCATAATATTCCCCTATAATCCTTCTTAATGTCTGTAGAATCTGTAGTGATATCTCATTCTTCATTCCTGATATTGGTTATTGTGTTCTTTTTATCTTGATGAGCCTTGTTAGGTTTTATCAATTTTATTAATCTTTTTAAAGAACCTACTTATGGCATTTAAAATTTTCTCTTCTGTTTTACTTTTTTTTTTTTTTTAAGTTGGGGTTTCACTCTGTTGCCCAGGCTGGATTACAGTGGCATCATCACAGTTCATGGCAGCCTCAAACTCCTGGCTTCAGGCGATTCTTCTGCCTCAGCCTCCCAAGTAGCTGGAACTACAGATGTGCACCACCATGCCCAGTTAATATTTTGATTTTTTTTTTTTTTTAAGAGTTGAGGTCTTGCTAGGTTGCCTAGTCTGGTCTCATCAAACTCTTGGGCTCAAGCAATCCTCTCACCCCAGCCTCCCAAAGTGCTGGAATTATAAGCATGAGCCACCGTGCCTGGCTTTCTTATTTTTCTTATTGTTCCTCTGAAACAACAAAATAAATAAATGAAATAAGTGGAATCAATTAAATAAATCTTGCTTCTACTATTTTGGATTTGATTTCCTAATCTTTTTCTATATTCTTAAGGTGGAAACTTAGAACATTGATCTTAATTAAGTCTTCCTAAATGGCCATCATTAATAAAACAAACAACAACAGATGCCGGTGAGGATGTGGAGAAAAAGGAATGCTTCTACACTGCTGGTGGGAATGCAAACTGGTGCAGCCTCTTTGAAAGACAGTGTGATGATTCCTGAAGGAACTAGAAATTGACCTTCCACATGACCCAGTAATTCTCCTATTGGGAATATACATACCCGAGGGAACTCAAATCATTCTACCAAAAAGATACCTGCACACATATGTTTGTTGCAGCTCTATTCACAACAGCAAAAACATGGAACCAACCACGTTGCCCATCAAAACTGGACTGGATTAAAAAAATGTGGCACATATACACGATGGAATATTATGCAGCCATAAAGAAGGACAAATATATGGACTTTGCAACAACTTGGATGGATCTGGAGTCGATCATACTCAGTGATTTATCACAGAAACAAAGAACAGAGTACCATATGTTCTCACTCATAAACAAACCTTGAACAATTATAATGCTATAAGAAAGCCACTGGCAGTAGCGGGAAACTGTCAGGGGAGGGGGGGTGGGATTGGCAGTTGAGGGAATGCTAGAGGAGGGAGGGGCATACCTCATCAACAAGGGTACCTGCATGATCAATGCTTGTATACCCAACCCTGAAATGTACCCCACATCTTTATAATAAAAATTAAAATAAAAAAAATTAAGTCTTCCTTCTTTTCTAATATAGCATTTAAAGCGGTATATTTCCATTAAGCATAACTCTAGCAGCGCCACACAGTTTTTAAATATATTTTCATTATCATTTAATTAAAAATATTTTCTAACTTCTCTTGTGATTTCTTTAGGTCTATAGATTATTTAGAAGTATTCTTCAATTTCTAAATATTTGGAGATTTTAATGATATGGTTTACTTTTAATTTGTTCAAACTATTCCTAGTATGCTGAGATTCTTTTCTGGCATGGATGAATGTTGAATTTGAATTAAGTTATAATATGTAAGATGCTAATATTTTGAAATGTATTGAGACTTATTTTATATCCCAGTATATGGTTGATCTTTGTGAACATTCTGCAGTTCTTGGACATAATTTTCACTCTGCAGTTCTTGAGTGTAGTATTCAATAAATGTTAATTAGGTCCAATTGGTTAACAGCATTGTCCATACTCTCTCTATCTTTCAATTACTGAGAGAAAAATGTTAAAATTTCTAACTATCATTGTAATAATTTCTTCCTCCCTTCAGTCTTGTCAGTTTTTGATTCATATATCTTGAAGTTCTATTTTTTTTTTTTAAGTTGGAGTCTCACCCTGTAGCTCAGGCTGGAGGGCAGTGGCACACTCATGGCCACTGCAGCCTCGACCTGCTGGACTCAGGTGGTCCTTCCACCTCAGCCTTCCAAGTAGCTGGAAATACAGGCATGCACCACCACGACTAGCTGATTTTTCTTAATTTATTGTAGAGACAAGGTCTCACCAAGTTGCCCAGGCTGGTCTCAAACCCTTGGGCTCAGACGATCCCGTCGCCTCGGACTCCCAAAGTGCTAGGATTACAGGCATGAGCCACAGCGCCCAGCCTTGACGTTCTATTAAAAGTTGTGAACACTTTGTTTTTTAGGTGAGCTATATCTAAATGTAAGCATACTGGTACTAGTGAGATTACCCAGATGTTAGAAGTAGCAGGCAATGACTTTAAAGCAGCTGTGGTGTCTCCCTCTTGAATTGACCCTTTATCATTATAAAATGTTACTATTTATCTCTGGAAATATTTCTTATCTGGAAGTTTACTTGTCTGACAAAGATAGCAACACAGATTTCTTTTTTTTTTTTTTTGAGTTGGAGTCTCACTCTGTTGCCCAGACTGGAGTGCAGTGGCCGCTCCCGGCCACCGCAGCCTCGACCTGCTGGGCTCCGGCGATCCTTCCACCTCAGCCTTCCAAGTAGCTGGAACTACAGG
>CAUYQG010166774.1:0-27525 GCA_963574415.1 Tarsius wallacei
GCGCACCTGTAGTTCCAGCTACTTGGAAGGCTGAGGCGGAAGGATCGCCGGAGCCCAGCAGGTCGAGGCTGCAGTGGCCGGGAGCGGCCACTGCACTCCAGTCTGGGTGACAGAGTGAGACTCCAACTCAAAAAAAAAAAATTATAATTTTGTTGTCGTACTTGTAATTTAAACTCAAACATTTTTACAGTCCAAAAATTACATTTTAATGAAAAGTAAAATCACTCCTCTTTGCTACCAACTTCTTACTCTGCTCAGTGTCAACTAATGTGATTCTTTGTCCTGGATGTTTGATGAAGTCAGTTCAGTGCCCTCATCCTGCATGTTTTTATTGGAAAGGCTATATTTCCTTAGAACCTCTGAAGTTAATTCATTCTAATCCAAAGTGTCTGATGTGGCTTACCTTTGTTGTCAGCTTTATTGAAGTATAACTTATAAACAATTTAATTTGCCAATTTTAAATATATAATTTGATGAATTCAGAGAATGCTTCATAGTCTTATAGCCACCATCACAATCATGATAGAGAACAAAAGTTTCTTAATGCCCCATTTTAGTCAATATTATCTGCTCAAGCCCTGGATGCTGGCAACTACCAGTCTGATTTATATCACTATTGTTTTAGATTTTCTAAAATTTCATATAATCATGCATCACATAACCTTTTCTATGTGGTTGTTTTCACCTAGCAAAATGTTTTTGCTATCCATTCATTTTCTTGTACTTCTCAGTATTTCATTTTTTGCTGTTGCTGTTACTAAGTAACAGTTCATTATATGCACATACCAATTTTTTTAACCTCCTGAAAAATTAGAAAATGATAGAAATGCTCAGGCAACTGGGATAAAAGGACAAAATTGCTAAAAAAATTTTTTGTTTCTGTGTTCTGAGGGCTGAGGGGAACAATGTTTGGTTGTATCTGTAACTCTTTTGTGAAGACAAATTTCTTGCCCACAACATCTACATTTTTTGCCAGCATTAAAACAAACCCTGAGTTGTACTATATGCGTACTACTTACATAAAAGCACTCTACACTTTACCAACAAGTGCCTCCAATCTCTTTGTTTTTACAGATGTAGTTCTCTTTGTTAGGATTTCCTTCTCCTTTCTCATCAATTTACCAAATTCCTTTCTGTTTACTATTCTTACAGCTCAGTTGAAATATCACCTTCTGTCATGTCATTCTTGATCTCTGCAAGCAGAATTAATTGCTTCTTCTTGATAGTCCCAAAGTACCATGTTGTGATTCCATTATATCACTCATTTACTAATAATTTATAATCAGATTCAGGTATGTCTTTCTCGTGAACAGTTGAAACAGTGTTGTTCTACCTTGTTTCCCCAACTGTAAGTTTAGGGAAGTAGATATTTAATTAATGTTTGTGTAACAAAAAAGAAAATTAATAAATGAGTACAGGAAAGCACCTTTCTATTGATACACATCTGTACATCTGTCATAGATAATGCTAGTACATGAACACAACTCACTGCTAATTACCTGGAAATCTATTTCTCTGAGTGCCATCAGTTTTTAGTGGGACAAGAAGTCTGTTAACGCTCTGATAAATCTTGCTGAGTTTTAAGGAAACAACTGCTATCCACTGAAAAGCACACTTAATTATTCACAGTACATAAGAATTCCTGTGACATGACTAGTAACAAGCTCCTGGCCCTTCAGATGAGAAAGATGCATCCGTAATTAAAATGTGACCCATGCTGCATCCTGCTGCCAGATTTCCTTGAGTAGTCACTGGAGATGAAATTCTAATTATGACATTTGAAGAAATAAAATTCTCTAGGGAAAGAAGCCTCCAAAGACAGACTATATGTCGACAGCTGTTGTGGAAATTACTTATTTTAACCTTTGCCATAAAATTGTAAAACCAACCCAGCTCTTTCTCTGTAGCAGACATTCTGGGAGAAGGATTTGTAGGTGTGTTTTGGGGATTAGCCTAAAGCCAAGACAACATCATTTTGCAACAGAAGTTCCATTAAACTTTCTTAAATTTCAGTGAACTTCTGTTCAGGAAGTCCTTTTAAATTCTGATGAGCTGACATTTGAATGTTTCTATAGCAGATGGCTATCAGCTAAAAGAAGTACACAATGTTTTACTCTTACTAGCTAAAACCAAATTTGGAAGTCATGATAGTTTCTTTCTTTTTTTTTTTTTTAATTAAAACTCTTAAAAGCTTGGGTCATACATTTCAAATATTTTAAAATGGGAATTAAAATCTACTTGAACTTAAACTCAGGTTTCCAGATGTAATGTTTTTGTGGATTTCAAGACTGCCAACAGATGCAAGCTTCTCCAAGCTACCTGTACTGAGTGTGTAAAATATATTTTAAAAGATTATTATATTTAATCAAATACTTTTTACTAAATATCTACAAAATAATGGCATGATAAAATATCTGAGAGTTGGTTTATACAAAAATTATTTTCCCAAAAATCTTTGTTCAAAGATTGCTTTTTTTTTTTAAGTATATACATAGTCTGTGCCAAATCTTCTATAATCTGAAGGAGATTTAGAAGAATTGGTCAGGGTCCCTGGCCTACAGGGATGTTGAAACCCTGGTGGAAAGGTAATGTTAATATACATGGAGAATCACATATTTAACAGAAAGAAAACAATAAAAAGAAACAAAAATGTCTTGTCAAATCTCAGTATTTACAGATGATGACTAAGGATGGATATTTTAAATTCTTTACTCAAGGATTTACATCTAATTAGAAGCTGAGTTTAAGTTCTTCTTGCCATATTGTAATGATTTGTATATTCTATTCTGACTACACTATGACAGACACAGAATTCAAATTTGTATCACACCACAGCCCACATTCCTTCTGAAAAACACTCTTCCCCACTAGTTTGATGAGGTTTTACCATATTAATAAAAGACTAGAGTTGGATATATTGAATACCTTAAGATTCTCTTTCAAAATGACCTTCTCACAAAAACAGAGTCAAGAAGTTTCATAGGCTTCTGTCTCACTCAACTGTGTCACCATCAACCACTAGTAAATAACTCCAGACAAGTAAAGTGCAAGCTGTTTCAGAGCTTGATGAATAGCTTTATGGACTCCTTCTCACGGCTGTCATTGTTGTGACAAAATGATTGAATACAACTCTTGGACCATACCAATGGGAGCAGCCCACAAAGGACTCCGCATATTTCTGAGTGCTTCTGGTCACATGCTTGCAAGACACACAACATTTCAGTGCTCAAACCAGCAACCAGTTGCTCTAAAGGGAAAGTAAGCACTGATCAAAATGCATTTCTTCAAACGTCATGCACATATCCTTACAGAATTAGATAATGTACATCCTCTGAAATCTAATCGCACCAAATAGTTATTGAGTAACATTTTAATTCAATCCAGGTAAGCACTTAAAAATTTAAAAGAGGGAGTAAAACACTAAAGGACAGCTTCCTTTCAATTCAAGATGTTATCTGTCAATCTTGTCTTGCTTTTCTCTACAACTGGTTTATGTCCTTATATTTCAATCTATTGGTGCCCCCATTTGCCAAAAAACTCTAATTGCAGTTTCTGTAGTAAACCTGATATACACAAAAAGTAGATCAGTATCCTCAGTTCTCACCACCCACTTCTTGGCCTGGTCCAGTGTGGCTTAGATCTAACACTCACTGAAAATCAGAATCCATTGTGCCAGCCAAAGTTGCTGGCCTTCCATGTTGCTTTTTGTGATATCTTCACCAACAATAAAATTCAGGTTTAACACCCCCTCAGACAGCCCCTGATAATCCATTTACCGTCTAGGTCAAATCTCTCTCCCTCTTTTCCTTTTATTGCTTTATTTCATAAGGCTAAAGTTCAGCCCTGGTTCTTCCTCTTAACTCCAAGTTAAGCACTGTCTTGTATTCTAGTTTCGTCTCGAGGGTTATATGATCTGCTGTGCCCAGACACATTCTTTTCCAAAGTGCTGCTCAATATAGTGGCCCAGTTTCCAAGTGGGTCATGGTGAGTATGGACTCATGGATATAAACTTTTTAAATCTCAAATACTTATTCCACCTTCATTTTTGCTGTAGTGCTTTCTCCCTCCAGCACCATAGGTGCAGAATTTGTGCCTGACAATTTTATGACGTTAGACACACATAGTCACCTGACCAATTCATCACTATTTCTGTCTTGCTATGCATTGATGTCTTGAATAGACTCAATTCATTACTTCATTCTACAACTGAATAACTAAATTACTTTGAAAAGACATGTACAGAAAATAAAAATGTAAGAAATACACAATTTGGGGACAGATTTAATCCATAATATGATTCAGCACTATATTTCTTTTACTGAACATCCATGCATAGTGCTAGGATCCACATCTGATAAATCGTCACATAGCTTATAAATATATGAAGTCCATTATTTCCCAGGCCATATCAATTTAAGTATAAATATAGATAGCGTATCAAAACTACTTGGCTTCATCATCATCTGCTCCACAGAAATTTTAACCCACACTCAAATACCTTCCCTGTGATTCAGGGAGTTCCCAGTAATTTTGTTTACTGCAGTAGCATGTATTGTTTTCTTCCTCCTGTGCTCTAGCTCACTATGGTGCTATGCTTTGTCAATAATGATTTAAAAAGCATGAGTCATGCTACTGACATCTGCTGGCACCCACTGATGTCAATGCTTACAAAAATCCTAAGAGTTTGCGTTAGGGCAACCAATAACAGAGGTTATGAGTATCTGCATTGATGCTAAAGATAGCACAGGCTGCTATGTGCTTACTTTAGTAGATGTCAGTCAGTCCATATGTCAACCTGTCGATTTTCCGTTTCTTTTGGAAACACTGCCTCACTTCTGCAAAGAAATGCTCCTACCCTAGCACTAAACATGAGTTCTGAAAGGTTATATATTCTTATGCACATTGCCAGTTCCCTATCCCCATTTATATCATTTGCTTTGTCTTGAACACCTAACTCAAACTAACCCTTTATTTGGAATCTGTAACTTGACACTATATTAAGCAAGGGTCAGTTGTTCCTGAGAAACAGGTGATGAGGCCCTGGTGTTTTCAACAGTCATGGTGTCTGCCATATGGAAGACTCCCAATTTGCATCATGAAAGAATAAAGTCAAAGTAAATAAAGAGAGAACAGAGGAAACCTAGAGAGATCCCTAGCCTCATTCACTTCCTTGATAAGAGCTGTATTCAGTGTCTAGCTTCATGTATGTCTTCCCTCAAGTAACTTCATTTTTCACTGAAATACCTTGGGTGTCTTTCCTATAAATTCTCCTGATTTCTTAAGCTAATTCAAATAGGGTTTCTGTCACTTTCATCAGATGAAAGCGAGAGCAAGCGTGAAATAGTTGAATGTTTGTCCCCCAAACCTATGTTGAAACTTGATTCCCAATATTGAAGGTGGGACCTAATGGGAGGTGTTTGGGTAAAGGGATGAATCTGTCATGAAAAGATTAATGTTCTCCCTAGGAGGGGAAGTTTAGTCATGAGAGTTCCCCTGAGAGCTTGTTGTTAAAAAGATCTTGACAGCCCCTCTCCCCTACTCCACTTTAATTCCTCTCTCACCATGTGATCTCTGCTTATGTCAGCTCACCTTCTACCACTGTCATGAGTGGAAGAAGCCTGAGGCCCTCACAGAAGCAGATGCCAGTGCCATGTTTCTTGTATAGCCTGCAGAACGATTAGCCAAATAAACCTCTTTTCTTTATAAATTACCCAGTTTCAGATGTCCCTTTATAGCAATACTAAACAAAGACATGGGAAAAAGAAAAGAAAAGAGGTAAGGAAGAAGAGGGGGAGAGAGAAAGAAAAAAATGATATAAAACTAAAAAAAAAAGGAAACAAAAAATAGGTAGAGGATTCCATGTGTCTGCTCATGTCAGCTCTGAACTGTTTTTTGTTTTTTTGGGTTTTTTTTGCTGGGCAAAGGAAACACTAATATCTGAGCGACAGGTTTTTTTGGTTTTTTTTTTTTGAGTTGGAGTCTCACTCTGTCACCCAGGCTGGAGTGCGGCAAGGATTTTTTTAATTGATTTTTTTTTCATTATTAGAGTCTTGGTATCAATACTGTTAAACACTGGTCTTTTATTTGTCAACTAATTCTTTTTTTTTAAATGCTCTCCATCAGTTATTCTCATATTTCTCACCCTGGATTTCACTTATGAATCCATGAAAGCTGTGATATGTTCAGAATTGTAAGCTTTGTTGCAATACTGGCCCAATGACTTAGGCCACATTTCTGTACTTTCATGCTCTCTTACCTTAGAATCAGTTGTTTCCCAGAAGGTTTTTTAGCTTCTAATACAGATTCCTGTCCATGCTGTCAATAAAAGCTGATTTACTTGGTCAGTCATACAGGGCTACATGAACTAAAATAGAACCAGGCAAGCCTTTACAGAACAGGTTACAGTGGAGATGAGTCATGAAGAATGAATTTTATTTTGAACCCATAGGTATAAATCTATGATTTACTAATTACAAAAATGTATTAAAAATGTCTGCATTCCTTTAGTGGGTCTCAAAATCACCCTCAAGAAAAGCAGGGGGAAAACATACATTTTAAACCTGGCTAGCTAGACAAAATTAAATAAACCTTCCTATATTGTTTTATTCACTTTATTTGAGGTTTGTCCTAGTTTTACAGTAAATAATTTCAGTTTTTCCAGGAAAAAATAATAACAAAATAAAAACTCTCAATTGACTGATCTGTGCTAAACCTAGAGGTTTTATCAACATTATAGATTTCCTGTAACAGTCTTCACATATGTTGTTTCACTGCATCTTTATTTCATTTGCTAGAGCAGAAAGTAGAATATGGATCTGTCTGTAGCTTCAGGAATGGATGGACAAGTGAAAATAATCTGTCATTGTGTATTTTTGTGAATGAAACATTGATATAAAACAGGCAAAGCCCTGAAAAGAAACGTGCAAATTGGGTCAGACTACAAAATGTATTGTAAAAGATGTATTCAGTGCCTTTTCAGGAAAAGAATCAAGAAATGAAAAATAGCAATCTCACCTTTCTAGCTGAGCATAGACAACTATTATTAGCCATTTCCCCGAAGTCTTTGTCTTCTTACTTGATGTCATTCAGTCTTTTCTCTGCTTTCATTTCTTCAATACCCTTTGCTCTTTTAAACTTCCATGAGTTTGCACTCTCTTTCCTATTCCAAAAATACCTTTCTCCATTTTTCTTCTGGAGGAATTCTGGATTATCTTTCTAGATGTTCACTCATGTGCTACTTCTTCTGTGTAGTCTTTCTGATGTTTCTCCCAGTACGTAAAGTTTAACAACACTCTTTCTATCTGTGTTTGCACTGCATGTTGATCACACTTCTACTGCAGAATTTATCAAACTGCCTGTGGGCATCTCTCAAATATCAGCCTTCAAGCTCTTTCAAGGCAAAGACGATGTCCTCCGTTGGATTAATTTTAAACATTTCTAACCCCTGTTTCAAAAAATGCAAAATCCTCTAATCCTCCAGTTTGTTGGAATCAACTTATCCTTGTCAATTTAAATAAAATTGATTCTACCGTACATGAAAAGGGAAAGTCAACATCTCCTGTCAATAATTATTTTTTGGGGTTGGGGAGAAACTAGTTTGTCCTGTTCTGAATTTTTTCTCTCCACTGAATGCTCCATCCTTCTTGCCATGCGTGCTGACCATTTACAGCACTACACTCTGCTGGAAAATCCCCTTATGCCTCTCCAAAATACCAGAGATGCCAAAAATGTGTACACATTTTAAGAGATGTTCACTGTAATCAGAAGTGTCTGGGGCTGATGGTAGCCACTTTGAGCACCTTTGTAATTGCAGAACTCAAACATGATTTGAATTCTTATTTTGTTATTGATATATATTTAATATTACAATTTAAATACAGATTTTTTCTTTCTTAAAATGCGTACTTTTTTGGCATCCTCTGTATACTACTTTGAGTCTCTATGTAGTCACTCTACTAAGCATTTGGGGTAGCAGAATATTAATTGGCTTTATTTCAAATATCAACACATTAATGTCTCCTCTAATTAATTCTTCAGAATACCTGGACCATTTCTACTACCTCCCTAAAAATCCTAGTAGTCATCTCTTGCAGTTAGGTCCAGCATCCTGTCTTATTGTTGAATGTCGTCTCTTCCTCAGTTTTATTATTTCTCATTCACAGTTTAAACTCTTGCTCACTTTTTTACACAGAAGTCTGTGTTCTGTGTAGCTCTGTGGCTTCCTCCTGACTCTATCCTTAGAACTACCAACTCACAGTTGCTCATTAAAGTATTTACTAAACAAAGTCTCTTTTTCAAGGCAAATTATGAAACCAGCTTCCAATATAAACCAGCTCCATTACTTCAACAGCACATGTAATATGTACCTGATTATAAGACCCCGAGGTAGGCTCAAGGAAAACAACAGTGAATAAAACATGGTCCTGCTAACAATGATTTGAGAACCGAGCAAATATATTTATTTTTGGAAATCACAGTAACTGGCATATGAGGCATAATAAAAAACAATGTAAGAAATAAAAAAGTAAATGGAGTCTTCTTTTTAGGTGGTTAAAATTAATGTGAATTTTATCTGGAATCATGTGATATGTAATCAAAAGCATAGTAGTAAGGTTAATGAACTTTACAAGTTCCTTCTTAACTTCTAATTCACTGATTTATTTTTCACCAATCCTTGTAGTCAAAAATATAAGCTTATTAATATATAGTAGCTTTGGAATCAGAAATATTTATAGTAGTGAGTTAGACATTAGTACAATGAAAATTCAGAAAGATAGTATCCTTGAGAAACATTTAAAATATCTTACTAAACAATTATCTGAAATCATTTTAAAAGTTATTTAGGAGCGAATTAAGAAGCATAGATTAATCTTTCTTATAATAAAGGAGTCTGAAAGCTGGTCATATAAAGTTTAAGCTGATACTTATTTAATAATAGTATAAATTCTTTCTTGAAAGGCTTTATGTTTTTGAAGAGAGACTACTGAAAATAAATGAAGTAATAAATGATCTGAACTGATTTTTTAAAATATTTAATTATTTTTAGTGTAAGTATATTTTTGAGGAAAGGTGTGCAGATTTCCATGTTGTGTACTTCATTAAGGGTTTTCATTATCACTGCTATTATACTAATTGGCTTTTTAATATCTGACACCCTTCACAGCAATTTGAGATTCTTATTTGAAAACTGCTGGCATGCCTTTGTCCTGACTGTGCTGTTCATCCACAATATAGAGTACTGAGCTTTTTAAACTCTCCTTTGTCTGAAATGTGATTACAGGACACAGGGGTCTATTTACCAAAGACCTAGTGAAGCTTCAACCTCAAGTCCCCTCAATTGAAGGGACACCTTTCCAAAGCCATTGGAGGGGCCCTGGCATTGAGTTCACATGGTCATATGCTTTTTTATAAAGTTTGCAAAAGTAGGATATACTAAATACAGTTAAGAATTCCATTCCAAGTGTCATTTTTTTAATCACAACATTTCTGTCTCTGGAATAACCAGAACATTTTTGGTAGAGGTATATTTAGTTTGGTGATTTTACACACACACATACACACACACACACACACACACACACACAAACACACACATGATTTTATATATATGATTATATATATATATTCTACTGGGTGTGTGGTATATAGATGTGCTCCTGGAATATTCCTACTGCCCACTGTACCAATTCATTCACATTGTATCATGAAGATCCAGGACCAGAATGATATTGCAATATGAATACAACCAGTGATACTCAGTACCAGAAGTTCATGGGAGTAGAGGAGGAAGAATGATATAAAATATGTGGAGCCAGAATTGAATCTGTAGAAAACTCTTCTGTTTATGATGTATGTAAAATTTTAAGCTGAAGATTTATTCTCATCAAAGTCTAGTTCAAACAGAAGTTCCCTCTTATTGTAAATAAACTTGGTAATTCACCTTATGTAACTGTAAACACATTTTACTTTTTTCTTTTTTTGATGGGAATCATGAAAACTACAATGTATTAGAATTCACATGTAAAGCACATATCTGTAGTAAATCTGGAACTAATCACTAAATTGAAACAGTTCATATATGAAAGAAACTCGATAAAGTGTTTCAAACTTTGACAACAATCCTGAAACCTTTACAGCATTACCAAATATGAGCTTTGAAACTAAAATTTTTCTAAATTTAACAATAATAAAAAAATTAAACATCCATGCTAGATAAAAGACCTATTCTCTGTCTATTCACCCCAGAGAAAATGGTCTTATAAACTTACTGAGATTAAAGAGGATACAGGCCAAAATATTAAGAAAAAGACATTATAAAGTTATGGAGGTAGTTAACTAAAAACAAATTTTTTTTTATTTCTTGGAGTATTTATTGTCAGACTTTGAAAATTTGTTAATTATTGTGAGTTATTTTCTCATTCGAAATAAATATCAGCTTTCTTATCTAATTTTGTATTCATAACTTATATTCTTATACTTAAAGAGGAGTTCCAAATTTTATAAGTGGTGGAGTCCACAAAATCTTGATCTGCTGAGAGAGCAGTATAAGGAACTACAAATACCTTCTCTTTATTACATCCCAACCTTCTTCCCACACTCAGGCTAGGTTCCCATACACTTAGCCCTCTTTTTTATTTTAATTTAAAACATCTGCCATCAATTCTGTCTGTATGCTTTTGAAATTCTATTCCCAGAAACTTGAAATCAAGTGGGACATAGACTTTCAGTCCTTACCTGTTGTCCCAGTGTTGTATTTTGGCCAAAGGAACTCTCAGACATATACTCATGCCAATAAAATTACACATATCTCATTACATTTAAAATGCATTTACAGCATAGGTACAGGAAAAACACCTGAAAGAGCTCCAAGACTTTTATTCAGGGGAAGCTATGTATACACATTACTGTTCGCTACATAAAACTTATAGCCCATGAATGAGAGAAGAAAATAAAATGCATAATTGATTTGGTCTAGCTCATCTTAAAGGTTCAGCTTTGTGTCCTTTAAACATTCTTGTCTCCTAAAACACCAGAATGATACATATACACCTTGCTGTCTTTAAAGATGAAAATCATGGAAAATTTATAGAGGAAAATAAAAACAGGAACTGTAAGGAGTCTGTTGAATAAATTTTACATAGTTCTTAGAATCATTTAGTTCTAATTTGCATAACCAGATACCTTACTAGATATAAACTAAAACTCAGTGTATGTCTACTCCTCTGTTAATCCTAAACCAGATGTGGAAATATTCATTTCCTTTTTTTCAAAGTTCAGGGCTCTTTTCCTTCATAAAAGCTGTCTGTTCTCGCCTCTCACTACCTGAAACCTACCCCAGCAAGGCCCACAAGAAGACATTAGACTAGAAAGTGGTTTTAATGATTCACAAATGCCTATTTTTTCTCATTATTCTCTTATTTAATTTCTTACTGTGAAACTAATATCTGATCATTATGGATAATTTTTAAAATGTGGAAAAAGAAATCCAAAATATAGACATAATCCCAACACTTAAGCATAGTTACTTTTTATATTTTCAATCGTCTGTCTCTCATATCTATAACTCTTTATATTAATTAATTAATTTGTTTGTTTTTATTATTATTATTTTTTTGAGTTGGAGTCTTACTCTTTTGCCCAGGCTAGAGTGCAGTAGCACGCTCACAACCACCGCACTCTCGATCTACCAGGCTCAGGTGATCTTTTAGCCTCAGCCCTCCAAGTGGCTGGAACAGTCACACACTAACATGCCCAGTTAATTTTTTGATTTATTGTAGAGATGAGGTCTTACCAAGTTGACCAGGCTGGTCTTGTACCCGTGGACTCAGGCAATCCTCTCATCTTGGCCTCCCCAAGTGCTGGGACTATAGGTGTGAACCACCATGCCTGGCCTATATTTATTTTATTTTAGATTCGGGGGCTAAAAGTGCATTTTTGTTACATGAGTATATCATGTACTGCTAAGGATTGAGCTTCAGGAGACCCATTTCCTAGATAGTGAACATTGTACCCAGTCGGTAATTTCCAAACCTTAATCCCTTTCCTACCTCCCCTCTTTTAGTGTTCCTAGTATCTGTTATTTCCGTTTTTGTGGGCATGTAGCACCCACATATAAATGAGAACATGCAGTGTGTGATTTTCTGTTTCTGAATTAGTTCACTTAGCATGATGTTTTCCAGCTCTATTCATGTTGCTGCAAAAAAATGTTCTTCATTTTGTATGGCTGCATAGTATTCCATGGTGCACATATGCCACATTTTCTTTATCCAATCATTGGTGGACATTTAGGTTGTTTCCATGATGTTGCTATTGTGAGTAGTGCTGTAATGAACATACGAGCACAGGTTTTTTGTTTGTTTTGTTTTTGTTTTATTTATTATAGAGATGTGGGGTACAATTCAGGGTTAGGTATATAAACATTGATCATGTAGGCACCCTTGTTGATGAGATATGCCCCTCATTAATTAATTAATTAATATAATTATTTATTTCCATTTGGTTAGATGGTAGTAGGACAGCTGGGTTGAACAGCAGTTCTATTTTCATTTTTTTTGAGAAATCTCCATAATGTTTTCTATAGAGATTGAACTAGTTTACAGTCTACCTGCAGGGGTCCTGCCCCCCAGGGATTGGCGGTCTCTGATGGTATGACGGCATCAGTGATTCAACTGGAGGGATAGATATTAGGAAGAAAGAAAGAAACTGGACAACTGTTCAGATTGAGCAGAAGCCGTTTAATGGGTGTAATCCCAGGGCTTTTATCCCCAAACTCTGCAAAGTTATCATCACAGGAACATCTGCTGCTATGGTTACACAAAAGGTAGCATACACCTTTCACATGACCAGGTCCAGGTGCACACAGGACACCCCCTACTCTCAAGCAGATGTATTTTTCAAACATGAGGAAAAACATGAAGTTCTTATCCAGTTTCTATGTACCCTTAGTTGTTTATAGCTACATAACATCATTCAAAACTTACACCTGAAACCAACATAATGATATATTACCTTTTACTATTCTATGCTAATTCAAACTAGTTTTTATAAAACAGTTATTATGGTTACACTTTCCTAGCATCAGCTGGTCTAATTCAAACTTTACTGGCCCCCTGAATCAAACTGAACTGACCACACATCTATAATAAAAGGGTTACTTAAATTTTCTTTAATCTATATAAACTATTTTCTAAAACCTATATCTATAAATTTCTAAAATCACATCAAGAGAACCTGACACCTGCACTAAGGCTCCTCAATGTGACTCAAAGTTAAACTTAAATTGTTTAAAAGCAAAAAACCATAAACCGTGGAAAATGGGAACAAAAGACTCCCAAGTTTAGCTGTGTACGTTCTGGTCTCAGAGTTTTCTGTTAGAGCCAGCAGGAGCCTATCCTGGTAGCAGTGCCAAGTGGAAAAGGAGTGGGGGAATGGGATCAACAGCTCCGAAGACATCCTAGTGGTCTCGGGGTCAACGACCCTTCCTGATCCCTAATGCACAGTGGGCCTCCGTGGCCGGCTCCCAACATCTACCAACATTGTATGAGCATTCCCTTCCCTCTACATCCCCTCCAACACCTGTTGTTCTTTGATTTTTTTAATAATAGCCAATCTGACTGGTTTAAGATGGCATTTCATTGTGGTATTAATCTGCATTTCTCTGATGATCAGTGATGCTGAGCATTGTTTCATATGTTTGTTAGTCTCCTGTGCATTTTCTTTGCCCACTTTTTGATGAGGTTGTTTTTTACATGTTAAGTTGCTTGAATCCTTTCTAGATTCCATATATTAGTTCTTTGTCTGAGACACAATTTTCAAATATTTTTTCCCACTTTGTAGGCTTTCTATTCACTCTGTTATATCTTTTGCTATGCAGAAACTTTTTAGTTTAATTAAGCCTCAAATATCTATTTTTGCTTTTTCAACTTTGCTTTTGGAGTCTTCATCATAAACTATTTGTCTAGGTTGATGCCCAGAAGATTTTTCCTGGGTTTTCTTCTAGGATTTTTATAGTTTTTGGTCTTACATTTAAGTCTTTAATCCATCTTGAGTTAATTTTTATATATGGTGAGAAGTAGGGGTCTAATTTCATTCTTCTGTATATGGCTAGCCAATCTTCCCAGCACTGCCTATTGAATAGAGTATCCTTTTCCCATTGTTTATTTTTGTCAGCTTTGTCAAAAATCAGTTAGTTTGTAGGTATGTGGCTTTATTTCTGAGTTTTCTATCTATTCCATTGATCTATCTATCTATCAACTTTTGTTCTAGTACCACACTGTTATAGTTACTATAGCCTTGTAGCATAATTTAAAGCCAGGCTATGTAATGCCCCCACATTTGTTCTTTTTACGTAAAATTGCTTTGGCTATTTAGGCTAATTTGGGTTACATATAAACTTAAGGATTTGGAGTTTTTTTTTTTTTAGTTTTGTGAAAAATAATATTGGTGTTTTGATAGGGATTGCATTGAATGGATAGATTACTTTAGGCAGTATGGACATTTTAACAATATTGATTTTTCCCAGTCCATGAACATGGACCATTCTTCCATTTGTTTGCATAGTCTACAATTTCTCTCATAAGTGTTTGGTAGTTCTCCTTGTAGAGATATTTTACCTCTTTGGTTAACTGTATTCTTAGGTATTTTATCTTACATTTTGCAGCTCTTGTAAATGAGATTGAACACTTGATTTGGTTCTCAGCTTGGGTGTTATTGGTGTATAGAAATGCTACTGAATTTTGTACACTGATTTTGCATCCTGAAACTTTACTGAAGTAGTTTATCAGGTCTAGGAGACTCTTGGAGAAGTCTTTAGGGTTTTTTTTTTCAAGTATACAATCGTATCATTAGCAAGCAGAGATAATTTGATTTTCTCCTTGCTAATTTGAATGCTTTTTATTTTTTATTTTGCTTGATTGCTCTAACTAGAACTTTTGGCACAATGTTGAATGGGAGTGGTACATCCATATTTTTAACAAAATTTGAATAATCTTATGTATACAATTTTGTAATCTATGTTCCTTTTTAATGTTATGTAAATACTTCCTCATGTTTTTTCTATTAAATATATACTGGAAAATGTAAAATTGATTCAAAACACCTCTAAAATGATTATATATATCAGCTCTCTTATTTTTCATCAATGTTTGGGTGAGTTTGTGAGAAATTTGAATGATAGGCTCAAGACTTGCCTATACCTAATGTCCTTTAAACTCGAAACCTCTACTTTACTGGTGGATTTCTTTTTTTTTGCCACATTCTTCTGATGAGATAGCACCCATCCAAAAGAAAATAGGCTTTTTTTCTTCTTAAGATAGGTTTCTTTTGGCATTTTTTCACTCGATTTTTCTGTAGAGGTATAGGTGGTAAGAACATTTTTTAAAAATACTAAGTTAACCTCAATTAAACATTTTACCAGAATGATTATTTTTACTCTTTTCAATAAGCCAAACATAAAGAGGCTTCCGGCTAAATTACTTAATTGTTGTTATACCTTAATTGTATCAGGTCCTTGGAATTATTTTGAGAGATTATTCACACTTTCTGGAGATAGAAATAAAAGTGTTTAAAAATCATAAACAATTCTTATTAAAAAGTTATGTCAAATCAATTCTTCTTCAATTATAAAATTACATCCATAAGTCTTTCAAAAATGGTTCATCACTATTTGTAAATTATTCTTCATCTCATAATAAACTTGCCATTATTAGGATTGTAGCCTCTAAAAGTGTTACCTGTCCAGAGGTATTTTTAGAAGAAAGTGATGAATTTGGCAGTTCTGTATGTTTATTTTCAAGATAGCCCATTGTGCTCTGGAGCACAGAGACAAAAATCTATACTCAAACATCAGTCTCCTGGGCTGTTACACTTATAAACTACATGGCTTGAAAAATACCCTTCTCTCTTCTGCATGGCCAGGAACACGGGCTCAGAATTTTTGCTTTTAACTATATGATATGGTTAAATTTTGTCCACTTCCAGTAGGCCACCTTAGTGTCCTGTTAAAATAATTATTTTGTTTATTTACTTTTTTTTTTGACTTGGAGTTTCATTCTGTCACTCAAGCTGTAGAGCAGTGCTACAATCATGGCTCACCGCAGGTTCAAACTCCTAGGCTCAAAAGCAATCCTTCCGCCTCAGCCCCCAAGTAGCTGAGATTATAGGCACACACCGTTATGCCCAGCAAATTTTTTGGTTTTTTGTAGAGATAAAGTTTCACTATGTTGTATAAGCTTGTCTTGAACTCCTGGGCTCAACCAATTCTCCTGCTTCAGCCTCCCAAAGTACTAGTATTACTGGTGTGAGTTACTGTATCTGACTTGTCAAAAATAACTAATTGAATACACTGTAACAAAAAATGTATACATGGTGGGTTCCCAAACATATCCTGCTTTAGAGATGACTAATTCCTTTTTTAGGTAGTAGTCTACAAAAGATGTCTCAAAATTTAATCCTCATCTTCAGTCAATGCTCCTTTTAAAGGATGGCCTATTGCTTGATACAGCCCTTGTTAACATTTGAAATTTCAGACCATAAGGGTTCAATGGCCCTTACGACCTACTTGTGACTATCATTTGGGGATACTAAAGAACAGTTAGAATGGTCCAAAAATAACACACTAGAATTCCTCCCCTAAAGCAGAGCTTAGCCCTGACCCAGCCAAGAGAATAGGTCTCAGAATGCTGACTGAAACACTGAAAACGCTCCTGTCTACTCCTTTATGTGAAAATTTGATTTTTTGTGTGGACTCATATCATACTGCCATGGCACTTATGCCCTCTTGGTTGTCTAACAGAGACTTTAGGATAATGCTGTACTCTCAAACTAATCTGGTTTACCTAGCTAAAAATAACCTAGGCTAGTTAGCTGAAAAAACTAATACTGGGTCATTTTACAAGCTAGTTGAACTAAGGTGGTTGATACTTCTATATCTTTGCTGTCAGCTTAATTCTCACGCTCAGTGTAAATGAGATACTGGCAAAGTTGTGAAATAATGTTTCTACTACTATACTTCCTCCTCAATCTGTAGACCTAAAAGAGAATCCTTAAAAATCTCTAATGCCTGGTGAAAATGCCCCAGATAATGGTCAAGATAAAATGAAAAGAAAAGGCCAATTATCCACATAGGAAGAACAGGAATATGGAACATGTTGCTCAGTCTGAAAAGGAAAAGTGTCATGGATTGCTCCAAGGTATACCAGTCAGTGGTTATTCTCCCCATTGGTGAGCAAAGGGAGTCATGAAGATGAACAACATATTTGCAGTTGTAGTAATGTAGTAAAGAAAAGTTTAACCAGATTACAGATTGTTTCCAAGTTTCCTCCAGTAACCAGTGACTTTTTAATTAGCGAGAAGAAATGGCCTGCCAAGCCAGCTTGACCTCAAGTAAGCCGAACATTTCTTCAGTTGGTACTAGGCTGGTACTAGGCGGTGACAAAAGACTGGGAATTTTCAAGCACATTGTTAAGAGATGCTGGAATGACTACAGTCTGTCCCAGTGCTACATCCAGAAACATAACTGATTACAGAAGGAGGGTAAATTAGTGAAAGATGCCTAAAAAAAATTGTGGCAGACTTAGTGACAATTCTACACTATCCTGTCCCCAAATTCAGCATCTTGCTGTTTCAGAAGTTATTTCAGCAGGTGAGGAGGTAACAATATCACAGTTTATATAGCAATCAACAAATATTTTTTTGCTTCATAACTAGGGTGAGGACAACTTGCACAATGCCATTAGACCAGGCTCAATATCTCATGGAACAAAGTAAAGGTAATGACAATGGCAACCAACGGCAGCCAGATGACATAGCAACAATCATCCCTTGACACATGATAAAGTCGAATTCTCCCAACCCTTTAAAAGAATCAGAGCAGAGGGTAAAAAAAGGAAAAGTTTGAGAAGGAACTGGAGTTGTACTGCAGTTCTGCTTCTACTCTTATTCCTGGAAGGACACAGATGGATCCTTGTAGAGGATGGCTGTATACAGAGCATGTGTACATTAGACATGTAGACCACACAGCTCATTAGTAGCAATTGAACTTTCTATTAATAAGGAACATAGAGTAACCCTCAAAAACAATATTGAGTGGCCAAGCAATGTGTTGCCTTGATGTAAAGAGTGGGCTGTTGTTTGATTGGATGAAGTTTGGGTATCCAAATAGTAAAAAGGGATAAGTCCTTGATTGAATTGTGAGTAGGATTTTTCTATTAGGCACTCATATGGCAAAGCTGAAACAAGAATACATTACAACAGTGGTTTGTATATATTTTAAAGCATATGAAATGCTATTGGCCCAATGAATTCACTATGATAAGTTGAGACTGAGCCAACTCCAGAGGATGATATGTGTAGCTCTAGATAAACGGTATTGTTTGTTTGTTTGATTGATATTAGGTAATTCTTCATAGGTGGATAATTTGCCTCAGGCAAGCTGAGCGTGTACGATGTACTTACTCATTTCTATGTTTAGAATACACATGCACCCAATGGACACTAGAGATAGTACCAAATTGATTGGTTTCTTCATTCTAGATTGCAGCAACTGTTTGGTAAATATTTGTTACATGAATAACCTTTTCACTTGAATAAGCTCCTCTTAGAGTCTTAAAATTAAATAATCTCAGAAGAGACAGTCAAGACCTCCTTGAATAAATTTCAAGTTTAACCATCAATTTTGCTGTCTGACTTAGACTGAGAAATTGAAAGTTACAGAGAAATAATTTGAATTGTAATAAGGAATTTTAGTAGACAATGTGGTGAATTAAGGACTTAATAGCATGTTACAGAGGATGATATTTGGGGGTCACATGGGCCTTTGGGTAGCTCTCAAATCACATGCTGCCTAATGCAGAAGCAAAAACCTCTTCAGACTTAAGGTTATATCTAGAAAAGACATGATTTTCTAGAACTTTCTAGAAAGCCATAATAAGAAGTATACAAATCGGGGGTCAAATAAAATAAACATGTGTATAGTAAATCTCATTTTGCTTGCTGAGTACTTTATGTCTTTCTTGACTGTTAAGAGCACAGTATTTTGTCTGGTGCATGCCTTTCTAGGAAAAGAAAAAAAAGAGTTCAACCAGTTAGACTATAAATTCAAAATTAATAGAAAAATGAATTATTCATTTATATTTATAGCCTGTATATAGCTATCTGGCCTTTGCCATCATAGCTGTTTTTCTTATGTGAATTAATAATGGATAAGAACTTAGTTGCTTTCAAATGCCAAAACCTTTTTGCTTGCTTTTTAAAAAAATTTTTAGACCTCAATTAAACATTTAAAAAAGGTATTGCCAGACTGGAGCATCATACATCATTTCTGATATCTTGTGGCTGTAAGATCTCAAAATTCTTCATCTTTAGTGTCATTAGGCTGCAATGTTATTAATGTCTGTGAAGGAGAACAAGGAGCTTAGATGCAGCGTCCTTCTCCTGACTAGAAGTAGTCACTGAATATAAGATATATAGGAATACACAATTTATAGAGATATAAACTCTTCGAAAGCTATTACTAAAAATGAAAAACAATTTTAGAACTGTTATTTATAATACTTTATAATTGGGAGCTTTGTGCAGTGAAACAGCTCATGATTCATTAACACCTCATCCTCAGGAACTTAATATAGCTTAGTTATCTTTAAGGAATAAAATGGTTGCAAAATTCTGCACTGGTTAATTGCATCCACCCGTTACCTACCTAGTGGGTAAAGTGGAATGAAAGGAATTTGTATTTTGGATCCTGCTAGATCCCTTTAAATTGGATCTCTCACCAGTTAGACGTATGATTATGGTTAAGAGATGCTATCTCTCTAATACGACTTTTTAATCACATAAAAAAATTTTAGTGGATAGCTCGAACAGAATTTGTGCAGATTATGTATAATATAGCAATAAAACCTGCTTGTTATTAAAGTCTCAGCTCAGTTTCCTTTTTTTGCAAGAACCTACTCTGGTCTACGTCTTCATCTGTCAAATTGAGATATGTGTATTCTTCCAGTCTCCTTCTAAAAGATAGTAACCTCCTCTTTAAATCTTTTTATTTTCAAGCCTTAAGTCTTATCTATGACTTAAATAATTTTATCTTACTTTACTCACATGATTTTAGCCATTCTAAATACTTTTCTTTTCTTTTTTTTTTTTTTTGAGTTGGAGTCTCACTCTGTCACCCAGACTGGAGTGCAGTGGCCGCTCCCGGCCACCACAGCCTCGACCTGCTGGGCTCTGGTGATCCTTCCGTCTCAGCCTTCCAAGTAGCTGAAACTACAGGCGCGTGCTACCACACCTGGCTAATTTTTTTGATTTATTGTAGAGATGAGGTCTAGCCAAGTTGCCCAGGCGGATCTCGAACCTGCAGGCTCAAGCAATCCACTCACCTGAGCCTCCCAAAGCGAGGGATTACAGGCTGAGCCACCGAGCCCGGCTCCTAAATTCTTTTCCTAAGAAAAAATTAATTAGTAAACATGGCCTTTCCTAGCTCAAGTAAAACTGTTAATAAGAAATAGTTCTTTTTGTGGCCCCATGTTCTATTACTTGTCAATACTTAAACAACATATCAGTAATGTATACTTCAGTAATCTTTATATTTTTATATGCTTCTCTCAACTCATTCTTTACCTTTGCACATTTGCTTGCTTCATTTACTCCACAAAGTTTTGTCTGATATAGACTTTGTGACTCTGTATCCCTTCTTGGAAATTAACACACTTACATGTTTTTATTTTTCATCTAGCTTTATTAGAGTGTACTTGACAAATAACAGTTGTATAGATTTTATGACGTACAACACAAAGTTTTGCTCTATTGTGAAATTATTAAATAAATCTAATTAACAAAACTATCACCTCACATACTTGTTATTTTCTGAGAACATTGGTCAAAGGGTACAAAAGTTGAGAATATTTAAGAGATACTTTCTTAAAAGTTTCCAAGAATAAAATAACTTATTAACTATAATTACCAGATCTCTAGACTTTATTCATCAAACTCAAACTTTGCACCCTTTGACCAATATCTCCTCATTTTCCACCCATCCCCAGCACCTGGTAGCCACCATTTTAGTCTCTGCTTTTGTGAGTTTAATTTTTTTTATACCACATGTAAGTGCAATCATGCACTTATTTATGATCTGGCTTATTAATGTTCTCCAAGTTCATCCATGCTGTCACTAATTATAGAATTTTTTTCTTTTTTATGGTTGAATAATATTCCATTGGGTATTAATATTCCACACTTTCTTTTTTGTTGTTGTTGTTTTTGAGTTGGAGTCTCACTCTGTCACCCAGACTGGAGTGCAGTGGCCGCAGCCTTGACCTGCTGGGCTCCGGAGATCCTTCCGCCTCAGCCTTCCAAGTAGCTGGAACTACAGGCGCGCGCTACCACGCCCGGCTAATTTTTTGATTTATTGTAGAGACGAGGTCTTGCCAAGTTGCCCAGGCGGGTCTCGAACCCACGGGCTCAGACAATTTACTCACCTCAGCCTCCCAAAGCACGAGATTACAGGCTGAGCCACTGAGCCCAGCTATTATATTCCACATTTTCTTTATCCATTCATCTGTCAAGGGACACATAGGTTGATTCCATAGCTTTGCTATTGAATAATGCTGCAATAAACATGGAAATGCAGATATATCTTTGAAGTACAGATTTTACTTCTTTTGGATACATGCTCAGAAAGGAAATTGTTAGCTCATATAGTAATTCCATTCTTAATATTTTGAGGAAACTCCAAGCTGTTTTTCATAATGACTTTACTAATATACATTCCAACCAACAGTATACAATAGTTTTCATTTCTTCACATCTTCTCCAACACTTATCTTTTATCTTTTTGATAAAAATATATTCAAATGAGTATGACGCAATATTTCATTGTGGTTTTAATTCATTGTATTTTTCTGAATTATTTGTTTTCCTGTCATTAAGTTGTTTGAGTTCCTTGTTTTTTGTTTTTGTTTTTTTTAATTGGAATCTCACTCTGTCACCCAAATAGGAGTGCAGTGGCACAATCACGGCCACTGCAGCCTCGACCTGCTGGGCTCAGGAGATCCTTCTGCCTCAGCCTTCCAAGTAGCTGGAACTACAGGCATGCATCACCACGCCCAGCTAACTTCTTGATTTATTGTAGAGATGTGTCTCACCAAGTTGCCCAGGCTGGTCTCAAATCTGTGAGCTCAGGCAATCCTCTCACTTCAGACTCCCAAAGTTTCTTGTATATTTCAAACATTAACTAACCCCTTATCAGATATAAGGTTTGCAAATATTTTCTTCCATCCTGTAAGTTATCTCTGTACCCTATTACTTTTGTTGTTGTTTGCTTTTGTTTTTGTTTTGTTTCGCTGTGCAAAAACTTTTTAGTTTGTGTACAATCCAATTTGTATACTTTTGTTTTTCGTTGCCTGTGCTTTGGAGGTCATACAAAAAAATCATTCCTCACACCAATGTCAAGAGACTTTTCTTTATGTTTTCTTCAAGTAGTTTTATAGTTTCAAGCCTCACATTTAAGTCTTTAATTCTCTCTGAGTTGACTTTTTTATGTAATTTGAAATAAGGGTTCAGCTTCGTTCTTCTGCATAAGGATATCCAATTTCCCCACCACCATTTATTAAAGAAACTATTCTTTCCCGTTGTGTGTTCTTACTACGTTTGTCAAAGATCAATTGACTGTAAATGTGTGCATTTATTTCTAAGCTCCTATGTTGATACTGCAGTTGGTCTGGAGCCTGGGGTCAGTGGGTTGCCTGTCACTGAGGTGGGTCAGAAGGCTGGGTCCAAGGGTGCTGACCTGATGACTAGGGCTGGTCTGGAGCCTTGGGTGGGTCAGCAGCCTGAGTTTGAGAGAGACATCCTAGGGTCTGGGGCCACTGGTCCTGACCTGGCTCTGGGGTGGACCTGGAGGCCTGGCACCTAGTTCCATTGGGGCAATCCTGGTGCTGGGGTCCATAGCAAAGCCTGGTGTGCACTTTTCTTTTTTTCCCCAACATGGAAATATCTCTCTCTGTGCTGTACTTTTCAGACTTGGGGAAGGGATGACTCAGATAACAGAAAACTGTTCTTTTTACTCTCTTCAGTGAGTTTCTAATTTCTGGGCTCCTTAGCTCTTGTGAAGGTATTTTTGTGTGGATGGTTGTCCATACTGATGTTTCTGTGGGAGCTTGAGCACTGGAAAGTTACATTCCATCCTCTTGCTGAAGTCATCAAACTAAATAAATAAACTAAAACAATTGCATGTAACAGAAAATTAGACAATGTGACTAAACTGGGAGCAACAAACTGACAGCCAACCCGTCTTAGTCAGTTTAGTGTGCTAAAACAAAAACAAAAGGCGCACTTTAAATACCCTTATACTGAGAATGCATTCTTCAGAATACCAGAACTTCCATTACTTTTTAATATACTTATATCTGGCTTGAGTCACACATTTATGAGGCCTGATGACCCCCTATGGGTTTTTTACATCAACAATCTATAATCTCTCACCGACCTCTAAATAAAACTAAATATAAAAAAAATTACTTTAATGAAGGTAATTTTTTTTTAATCTACCCTATTTGCAAACCTGTTTCCCTTCTGATTTTGTCACCACCATGATTGTCTCCATGAAGAGAGCACAGGACATGCTATTTTGTGAACAAGGAAAGTGTGACATAGGAAAAGAGAAAAAAAGAGAGTGAGACAGAGAGAAAGAGAGAAAATGAGAGAGGGAGGGAGAGAGTCAGAGTCATACTTGGACTTCTTTTCGGGGTATGTAATGGAAATGTCAACTGTAGGAGAAACAAGTCTCTAAGAGAAGCCTTATACATGAAATGAGGTTGTGGCAGAAGTGTGCTGGTGGGAGATTGCCAGAGATATGTGCTAGAGACATCTTTCAAAGAATTCACCAATGAAACCTGGCCCTGGAGTTTTCTTTGTATGAGTGTAAGCGTGTGAGTTTGTGTGTATCTGTGCTTCCTCTAGTAAGAGATTCCATTGCTTTAATAAATATAGTACCAGTTTTTCTATTCCATATTTTTGGTAAGTTACACTTTACAAAGAATATGTTTATTTTAATTTTGAAGTTATTAGCATAAAGTTATTCATAATGTTCACTTTTTAATCTTTTAATGTCTGCTGGATATCTAATAATATTCCTTTTTATTATCATATTACAATTTTTACACTTTCTCATTTTTCTTGATAAATCTAAGTAGAGGTGTATGACTTTTGTTGATCTTTTCAAAGAACCAAGTTTTGACTTTGTTAATTTTCTCTATTTTACATTTCACGGATTTCTGTCTCTTCCTGCCACTATGAGTTTATTTAATGCTTTCTTTTTTAGTTTTTTAAAATAGACCTTTGGACCATGTCTGAGTAAACATTTTGTTAAAGTAACTATTTTAAGCTTTGTAGAATGAAGATATTGTGTGTGTTATGTGTGTACATATACACACACACATATATATACACACATACACACACACACATATATTTAGAGAGAGAGGCTATTTGATACATTATATATAACTATTTAAAATGTATCCTTTAAAAAATGTTAAAAAATTTTATTTTGTGTTCTATAAAAAAGTTACCACTAGGATTTGGCCCATAGGTCATAGTTTGCTGACTCCTACCTTAGGTCACTAATTTTATACCTTCTTTTTTGTATCTTTTGCCTTTTTTGTTTGTTTGTTTGAGACAGGATCTCACTCTGTTGCCCAGGCTGGAGTACAGTGCCACAATGCTGCCTCAACTTCCTGGGTTCACGCAATCCTCCCGCCATGGCTTCTCAAAGTGCGGGGATTACAGGCATAAGCCACCGCATCCAGCCCTTTCCTTTCTAATATAAGCATTTAAAGATAAAAATTTCCTTTTAAGCACTGCTGTTACTGAATTTCACCAATAGTATTATGTTATATTTTCATTATCACTCATTATAAAATTTTTAATTACTTTTTTATTTCTCTTTTTACCATGGTTTTGCTTAGAGTTGTTTAATTTTTAAATATTTAAGATATTTTTAGATGCACATTGTTATATCATTGTTACTGATTAGTAATTTAAGTCCATTTTCGTCACAGACATATTCTTTCAGATTTCAGTCTTTCATAATTTATTGAGATTGGTTTTCTGGCTCCATATGTGTCCTATCTTGCTGAATGTATCCTGTGTACTTCTACAGAATGTGTATTTGGCAGTTGTTAAAAATAGTTTTCTGTAAATGTCACTTTGGTCAGGATGGTCAAAGGTGTTCTGTCTTTACTGATCTCTAGTATGGCATATCAGCTGTTTAAAGAGTGGTATTAATATCCCAAATTCAAAACACATAACGTAAAAATAGATCTAAAGGTCTGCTGGTGACTACTTTCAGTTTTAATATATCTAAAAAGTCTTTATTTTATATTATTATAATTTTGAAAGCTATTTCACAGGATATGAAATTCTGTTTTGGGACCTCTGTTGTTTCCTAGGAAAAATCAGAAGTTATTTGTATTGTTATTTCCCCTGTAAAGTCTGCTTTCTAAATTTTTAATTTATCATTATCTTTGAACAATTTGTCTCTGGTGTATCAAGTGTATTTTGTTTTTACATTGCTTGTGGTTTAATGATTATATGAAATCTATAAATTAATATTTATCATAAAGTGGAAAAAATTTTGGCCACTATTTTTCTAAGTATTTTTTCATCTGCTCTTTGCTTCTAGGGCTTCAATCACATAAATATCAAACATTTGATACTACCCACTGATAAATCATTCCTTTTTTTCAATATTTTTATCCTCTCTCTTTCAGATTGTATAATTTCTATTGATTTATGTTCAAGTTCTCTGACACTTCAATCATATATATATATATATATATATATATATATATATATACTTTTTTTTTTTTCTTTTTTTTTTTTGAGTTGGAGTCTCACTCTGTCATCCAGGCTGGAGTGCAGTAGCATGCTTACAGCCACTGCAAGTCTCAGGTGATCCTTCCACCTCAGCCTTCCAAGTAACTGGAACTACAGGCATATGCTACATGCCCAGCTAATTTTTCTTGATTTATTGTAGAGATACGATCTCACTAAGTTGCCCAGACTGGTCTTGAGCCCCTGAACTCAGGCTATCCTCTTGCCTTGGCCTCCCAAAGTGCTGGGATTACAGGTATGAGCTACCAAACCCACCTCAATCATCTTTAATAGGCCCACCAAGCTTTTGTTTTTCTTTTTTCAGATATTATTTTTTAAACATAGAATTTCTATTTGGTTATATTTTATAGTTTTCACTTCTTTTTGAGATTTCCTACATTTTCGCTCATCACAAGTACATATTCCTTTACATATTTGAACATGGTTACAATAGCTGCTTTAAAATGTTTGCTATTTCTAATATCTGCTTCACATCAAGGTTGGTTTACATTAATTTCATTTATCTACTAATGTAGGTCCTGATTTTCAATTTTTGCTAAACAGGTTGCCAATTAACCCAGTGTTATTGATGAACTAAAATGTTCTTTATCAACTGAGTGGATGTGTTGTTATTATAGCATATATAAATGCATGGCTATAACAAAGTTAAATATAGCTATATAATTGCCAAAATATTTGTTATTTATATATCCCATATTTGAAAAATAAGAAAAATGTAACTGCACCAATCAGAAAATGAAATTTGGGCACAGTTCTGCCACTAAACTTATGAATATGCACAAATCCATTTCTCTTTGTAGGTCTCTTTTTTCCCTAGCTATAAATTGGAAAGTTGGCTAGATGAGCCCAATGTGGGTCCACAATTATCTGGAATGCTTTTAAAATATTTGATACTAGGGACAACACCAGTCCAACTGAATCTGAATCTTTGTGTGTGTTGTCTGCCTTTGTTTGCTTTTTAAAAAATGCTCCCAGGAGAGCTTAGTGTACGGCAAATTTTATGGATCACTGTTTTTAAGGTTCTTTTCCATTCTTGCATTCTGTAATTTTAATCGCTTTCTTGAAGTTTTGATAACATTTTAAACATTAGATTTCTCATTTCTGGGGGGGGGGAATTACAAATATTGAGTTATTTACATTTCAGTCTATCGTTGTATATTATTAGATTTAGTCTAATTGCATAAATTTCAATATCCTGAGCAAAGCACAAAGGCAATAGACTTTTTCATTACTCTCCAAATCTTTGGTTTTCTTATATAATTAGTTACTAATAATTAGTTACTAAGCCAAATGAATTAATCATTTAAAACTGCTTATTATTTTATTAATTCATATCACATCTTATGTTAAAAATACCCACATTAAAATTTACACTTAATACTGATTTTCAGTCGTTTAATATATAATCTTACATTTTATATAATAAAAAAATGCCAGTATCAGGAATTTGATCCCAAAAAGTTATCTTAAAATACATTCAATAAAAGAGAGCATTTAAGCCAGGCTCGGTGGCTCAGCCTGTAATCCCGCGCCTTGGGAGGCTGAGGTGAGTGGATTGCCTGAGCCTGCGGGTTCGAGACCCGCCTGGGCAGGCGAAACCTCATCTCTACAATAAATCAAAAAAATTAGCCAGGCGTG
>CAUYQG010166780.1:0-12426 GCA_963574415.1 Tarsius wallacei
ATTTTCAGCTCCAACTATCATCACTTTATTTACCTGCTCTTCTTTGTAGCCATCTTCTCAAAAGAATTGCCTACATGTGTTTATTTCCTCATTTCCCAGCTCTCTCCAATTTATCATGCTTCAGTCTCTACTCCAACTCTGTTCTGAAATTGATTGTACCAAAAGGCTCCCAATGACCTCTTGTATTTGTCAGCATTCTCCAGAGAATGCTGAAAAAATAGAATAGAATAGAATGTTTATTCTCTCTCTCTCCCTCCCTCTCCCTCTCTCTCTCTCTCTCTCTCACACACACACACACACACACACACACACACACACACATTTATGTGAAAGAGAGAGAAAGAGAGGGTGATGGGGGAGGGGAGAGAGAGAGAGATTCCTTATAAGGAATCGGCTCACACATTTATGGAGGCTGGCAAGTTCAAAACCTGCTGGGTGGTCTGGCAGGCTGAAGACCCTGAGAGTCAATGCTACAGTTCCTCCAAAGGCAGTGCGCTATAGAACCAGGAAAAATGACTTAACATTGTAGATGAAGTCAGGTTGTGAGAATTCCCTCTTGCTTGAATCATTCAACTGATTGGATGAAGGCCATTTGCATTATGGAAGGCAGTCTATTTATCTCAGAGTTTACCTATTTAAATGTTAATCATATCCAAAAATACCCTCACAGAAATGCCCAGAATAATGTTAGGCCATATATTTGGGCACCCCATGACCCGACCACATAGACACATAAGATTGACCATCACACCTCCCTGTTGCCAAATCTGATCGTTACTTAGCTGTCCTCATATTATGTATTGTGCATTTTAGCATAGTTGACTGCTATCTGCATTATTCCTCTGTTGGCCTCTATGACACTACTCTCCTGGTTCTTTTCTGAAACCCTCTGTTGGTCTTTCTTGCTTTCCTTTTCTGGTTCTCCTCTTCTACCCAACATGTTGTTCTTCAGGCCTACATTCGTGGGTCTGTTGTATCTTTCTACATACTCTTTCTTGATAAGCTTCATTCCTATGGTTTTAGGGGTCCTCTCTAGGCAGGATGTCTTCTGAATTTCTATCTCCAGCTCAGACCATTTCTCTGAGATTCAACCTCACATGTTCACAACTGCCTATCTGACATCTCCACTTGGATGTCTTGTAAGCATAACAAAGTGAGCTTGCAAGCAGGACTTTTGATTCCTTCCAAAACTGTCCTTCACAATCAACGTCCTTCCTGACTACTTTCTTCCATATTTTAGAAGTGGTAATTCTTCTATGCAGTTACTTAAATCAGAAAGCCTAAGCCGGGCTCGGTGGCTCAGCCTGTAATCCCGCGCCTTGGGAAGCTGAGGTGAGTGGATTGCCTGAGCTCACGGGTTCGAGACCCGCCTGGGCAACTTGGTGAGACCTCATCTCTACAATAAATAAAAAAATTAGCCAGGCGTGGTAGTGCGCGCCTGTAGTTCCAGCTACTCGGAAGGCTGAGGCGGAAGGATCGCCGGAGGCCAGCAGGTTGAGGCTGCGGTGGCCGGGAGCGGCCACTGCACTCCAGTCTGGGCAACAGAGTGAGACTCCAACTCAAAAAATAAAAAAAATAAAAATAAAATAAAAAGAAAGCCTAGATGTCAAACCAATTTCTTTCCTTTCCTTCACTCTCATCCTCATACCATGTCTGGAATACAAGAAAAGCAACCTTTTAAATGCAGCTGCTCAAGGCTACATCCACTGCCACAACTTTGGGCTTCCATCACCCCTCACTTGGACTATAATAACTATTTTTCTCATTTCTACTCTTAATTGCATTTAATCCATGACAAAATAATTACTTAAGATGCGGCCCTGCTTAAACACACTCATGGCATTCCACTGCACTCAGAATACAATTCCAACATGTTTCTCTGCCCTATGACCTGACTTCTGACTAGTTATTCCACCTGGTTTTATTCCACATCTTCACTTTTTCTAATTTAGCGGCAATGATCTTCTTTGATTTCCTTAAGTGTAATGTCTTCCCACCATCTGTGTCTTTGCATATGCTGTTATTATTGCTTAAACTCTTTAGCATTCCCCCTACTTGTTATGGGACATATAAAGGAGAGCGCAATCTGTTTTGAGCAGATTTTAAAGTTATTTTAAAGGATTTTAAAAGAAGAAACAAGTTCACAAAGTAATTTTTTAAAAAAAGGTCTCAGAAGTAAAAAAAAAAAAATAAAGACTTTACCAGGTAAATGCAAGAATAGGTTTAAGGATATGTTGGAATGAAAACGGTGGTATATCTCTTTCTAGAAATTGCAAATAGCCCCATATGCCTTGAGCTTAGTGCTCGTGAAGATAGTGGGTCCCTTTTCCCAAATCCAATTCTGCTGGTGTGACTTCACCTCTGAAGATAGTGGGTAGAATTACACTTGGGCCTGGTATGAAATTCTGACATGTTACCATATTCCTTCAGGATCTAGAGGTGGATATGGTTTGCATTTTAGGTTACCCCAGAGATCCTGAAAATTTACAGCTAAGAAATCTAAACTTTAAATTAGATTTACCTGGAAATGGTAAGCTTGATTCTATTATAAAAAAGCCTCTCCTATATATTAGATAAACCAGGTACCCATTTTTTAATGTCGAGCCTTTTCCTTAGCAAACAATTTTCTTGTTAACTTTATGTCACTTATCTTCATTAGTAGTTTAACATGCCTTCTACTTTCTAAAAGGCATATCCTATGCCTAAAGTAAAACCTATCAGTATATGAGCAAGTATTATTCTTAACTCCTAAAATAAAAGCTAAATGAAATTTTCCACATCTACTTAATACCCTCTGAAAACTAAGGCACATACTCTCTGTTTATTGGGCCAGGGTAAGACTACCTGGTGTGAGGAACTGACGAAGTTAAGGTTCTGTTGCAATTACACATTAGATTAAATAAGTGCTCTTAGTTCTCTATTAAGGGTCAGTTCCCATACCAGCATCACCAAATTTATGAACTTGATCACTGAGGAGTATATGAAACTAAGTCCACATTTTTGGAGGTTTTCAATAAGCTGTTCAATTTGAAATCCTGAGTTAGTGACTGATATTTGTATTTCTAATCCACTCTTTTTTCCATTTCGATATTTTGGCTGATGCTACATAATCTCTTTGTATATGATTGTTCTCACCCTATTTTTCAAACTCCTGTTCCTAATTTCCATTCAATGGCTCTGTTCTAATTTCTGAATGACAAGAGAAGAAGACAATTTGAAGACCTATCAAAGCCTTAATAAAAGGGAAACATAATAAACTCAGCAATATGATTACACTTGAAAAAACTATTTGCTATACCCATGATGTACAGTTATTAACAAATAGGTTCCTGAATCAAACTGCTTGGATTAAAATTCTGACACTATACCTTAATTTTCTAATCTACAAAATGAGGATAATAACTGTGCCTACTTCATATTATTACATGAAGATAAATTAGATAATACATTAAGTTTTTTTAGCACTGTACTGTGATGGGGTAAACACAATAAGTGTAGATATTTTTATTTGTTAATAGAATTTTATGATTACATTTTAATTTCTTGGCTTATTTACTTTTTCTTGTACTTTTATTCATTTATTTTATATTTAGTTATTTATTCCAAATAAAAAAACCATCATGAATGGAGAGAGGTATTATTACTGAATTGAGCGATGCTTAGTCCAGTTTTTATGTAACATAAAATAGATATAGACATAAAATACCCTCATTTAAAAGAACAATAAAATAGATAATTTGCCATGCTACATAAGATGTCTGCCCCATGTTAAGTGATGTAAATGTAACTTGAAAATAGTTTTGGTGGTATCTCAGTGTGGTTTTAATTTGCATTTCTTTGACGACTAGTGAGACTGAACATCTTTTCATGTATCTGTTGGCTGCTCGTATGTTTTCTTTTGAGAAGTGTCTATTCATACCACCTAACTACAGTCAGGATGGCCATCATCAATAACTTAAAAAACAACAGATGCTGGAGAGGATGCAATGAAAAGGGAACACTTCTACACTGTTGGTGGGAGTGTAAACCAATACAACCTCTGTGGAAAACAGTTTGGCAAGATCTGAAAATCAGTCTCCCATATGACCCCACAATCCCCCTACTGGAAATATAACTGGAGGAACTCAAATCACTCTATGAAAAAGACACCTGCACATGTATGTTTATTGCAGTATTGTTCACAATAGCAAATTATGAACTTCACAGCAACCTGGATGGAATTAATCTATGATACTGAGCGACCTATCACAGAAACAAAGAACTGAGTATCACATGTTCTCATTTATAACCAAACCTTGAAAAATTATTGTTATACTATAAGAAAAGGATTGGCAGTAGTAGGAAACTGCCAGGGGAGGGCGGGGGCAGGACTGGCAGTAGTGGGAATCTTCTGGGGGAGGGAGGCCACACCTCATCAACAAGGGTACATGCATAATGAACATTTGTATACCTAACCCTGAATTGTTTCCCACATCTTTAAAAGAAAAGACAAGAAATATCCAGAATAGAACAAAAGCTGTCACAAGGCTTGAAGAAAACCATGGAGAACGGAAGATTGTCTCCCAAAGGTTTTGTGCTATATGTTCCATACTTCATTAAAATTATGTATTCTAGGTACTTCTGCACTGTACCTAAAATAAAGGTGTTTTAAGAGAGTAAAAAAAAAAAGAAAATAGTTTTGCTAAGGGACAGGATTGACACATCAAGAAATGGGTTAAGAATATATGTGAAAAAAAAGAAAGACTATATGGTATCTAACTTTGTTTCTCTCATTTTGATAAAAATAATTAGTAAAGTTTTTTCCAATGTTTATAAGGCATATAGCACTTTTATATCTATTTTATAGGAATTGAAGGCCCTGGGTACCCACAAGGTCCCAACAACTTTAAGGCAAAGCAATGGAACCAGTACCATGGTCATGGCAACAAGGATGATCAAGAGGAGGAACCACTGCAGGGAGGGAGCCCTGCAGTCTTCTTAGTGTGCAAACACATCTCAGGTGCATAACACAATTCCGCTGCTCAGCACCCTGGGATCATTCTGATCCACCTATTTGATGAACAGTGGCAGAATTCAAAATTACTCATTGAAAACAATCTCACTGATAAATATGAGGGGGGACCCTCCAAAACGGAATTTATTTATTTAAAAATTGTGCATTTCATTCTTATGTATTTAAACTTCAGTCCCCTTCAAAGTCCTCTCCATTTGATGCAATACACCTATTGAGACACTTTTCTACTACTCAGAACAGTTTTGAACTTGTCAATTGTGATGCCTTTTTGTGCTTTTGCCTTTTTTGTGTCACCTCTTCCACACTGATAAAATGTTTCTCTTTGAGGACTTTTTTTATTGGGTAAATAAAAAAAAGTCTCTCAAGGTAAGCTCGGGTGCATGGGGAGAGTGGGGCATGGGTTCATGCTGTTTTTGTTCAAAAATTGCTGAACACTCAGCGCAGTGTGAACAGGTGTGTTTACAAATCACCCATCAGGAAATGGGCACATGCCTGGAAAGAATCTCCAAAGAAAAATCACCGACACCAAATGCAGTTTCTCACAACACCACCAGCTGGGACACTGATGCCAGTGGGTTTCTAGAACACTTACCTGGGGTGGGGGTAGGGGGAACCTTTGGGCCGGCCTCCAAAAAGTAATTGATTATTTTGAGTCCCCCGAGAATGTATAAACAAGGGAGACTCATAAAATGGAGATGCTGAATTTAAGAGACAGTAGTGAAGGAACAGGTAAGTTCAGCCACAGCTGCCACTATTCTATTGATTGCCTTCAGCCAACTGCTGCCTTCCTTTTGTCCTTGTTCCTACTTTACTGTAGAGCTTGGGCAACCAGAAAAGCATTCACATCTCCAGATGCAGAAGAAAAAGGTGATAAAACCACAACTCTAATCTGTGGTTTGTGAATTACAGGATTTACACGGTATTTAATTTGAACAACAAAATAACTATGAAGCTATAGAACCAACATTATATTCAGGGCAAATGGTAGAAGTTAAATGTGGCAGCACAGACACATGTTATTGGAACAGAATATTCAGAATTTTAGAATATCAGCTCAGCTGTACTAGTTACAAGAGTGGAAAGAAATAAGAGGCAACAATTATTTTTTATCAGTGACAGCAAGTATACAAGGATACCGAATCCATGAATGATGGTTAGAATGCCACACGCTATTAAAGCACATTTATTCCTTAGCTTAGACTTTCAAAGTCTTTAAACGTTTCCTCATCAGTAGATGGAGATCAACTTCTATTCCAGCTTGAAATCTAAAATTGCATTTAAAAATACCACAGAGTTTTATCTTCAGGAAATGCTTGTTTTCTTCCACATTCATCTGCTGGCAATCTAATTAAGCCACATTTCTTGCAGTTATCTGAGAAAATTCCATTTGTCTCATTTCTTTACTCATTTTATCTATTTCATTTTATCCCCATCAATGTGCAAATTTCCTGAACTACACTTCACTGTAAATTTTCTACTAGAGAAGAAAGGGGTCGCAGAGTTTCTCTCCACTTTTAAGACAATCTAGTCCAGTTATACACATATTTAGAGAACAAAATTGAGTCCATTTAATTCAAAACAATTGTAATACATAAGCAAAGTAAGCGGAGAATGAGAATATGTTTGGGTTAATTAAAAAATCTTCCTGAAAGATGGTTCATTTTGAACAGAGGCAAAATGGCCACAGAAAATGCAGATCTAAAAGTTCAATACAAAAGTTTAATACAATTATGTTTTAAATGATTATTTACTCTTTAAAGGCATATTTAAACACAGTTTTTTTTTTTGCGTGATACTTCTGAGTCTTTAATTTAAAATAGTATCAATATGTGTAAAGCGAAAAATGATAAATTGTTGCCAAATTTTCTAATTTAGGAGTATTCATAAATGGGACTTCAGGGCTTCCATGAACCTGTTAAAATTGTATGCAAAATGTTGTATGTAAGTGGATTTGAATAATTTTTGAAGAGAGATTTTATTGTATTTGTCAGTTATATAAAGATAATGTGAGCCCCCTAAAGTATTTAAGCTACTCTTTTAGAACCTAAGTAATATTTTAAGTCAAAAACTGCATCTGTATCCATATCTTCACATATAGTAATTAGGATGTGATAATTTATTACATATGCCTATGGTAGCATGCATTATCATATCAGAAGTTTCCCTGCAAATTTGGGGGCATTTTTATTTTCTCATTGGATAGTCAGTCATTTTCAAATTTTAACGCACTTCTGCAAAATCTATTTTATTTCATATTTCAGAATAGAAGTCTAAATATGTAAGGGACCATACCAAATGACATGAGCCACCAAAACTAAAAGAAAAAGTGTACAAAGTCTTTTACTGGTTAGTTAATTTCATTATGGCATGGTTTTGATCCATAATTGCCACTGTGGATGTGCTCTTTGTCCGAGTCTCTGAGTAATAAATTTCATGAAAATTGCATCTAATGGTAGTTTTTTTCCTCACATCCTTCCAACACTCTTGAGAATATGAGCCAGGAATATTTCTGCCAACCCTCTTGATAACAACTTCACTATAAGATTGTCAGAACAGAAGACAAATCATGCACATGAAGCATTTCATCAGTACATTCTGTATGGAAACTAAACATCCCGTACTGCCATTTAAATACATCAAAGGCCTTTTCTTTGTTTCTGGTGTCTAGACAAAGCAAACATCTTCTCACTGTCTTCCAGCCAGTGTGTTTGCTCATGCAGCTTTTTGTGATGGTCTCATTTTCTCCTGGATATCAGCTGTATTACTGACACCTTGAATTCTATTGAAATCACTGCCCACATACAAATACATGTTTATAATCAACGGAAGCAAGCAGTTAGTGTGAATTTCATTACATGATACCATCATTCTCAACTGAGTGCTACTATCTTGTTCTTCCCTTTGCTTTTTCTTCACTTTGTTGGAGAATCTGTCTTTTAAATAAGTAACCAGATTTCTGCATTTGGTTGTAATTATTATATTTTACTTTATAATCAATGGTTAGAAAATGTCATTTGCAGAATCATATTGATTTATGCTTTATATGCAGAATCATAATTACATGTTTACATAAAATATGCAAGTAAATATAATTCTATGTAATATTGGGATATAATGTTGAGCTAATCCACAAATGTAATTGTATGATTCTTAAATAATTTATAAACATTGAAAACATGACAGTTTGCCTTAACGTCCACCTTAACCATCTTGTTTTTGAGACTCTTTAACCTCTAAAATGTCATTTGAGTACTAAAGAGTAAGTATAAAGTCTTTCCACTAAAACCAAATATGTTAGGTCATTAACTCTTATTTATTTTATGTTTATTTATCTGTTCGCCAAGGATAGCATATTATAAATTTTAAAAACCAGAAGAAATTATGAGCAATGTCAGAGTGATTTAAAAAAACAAACAAACAGAAATCTAATCACATTATCTTTTTTTTAAAGCTTGTTTAGCAGCTCATAACTCTGGGCACATGCTCCTTATGAAGTCTGTTCTTTCCCAAACACCATTCCCCACTTCCCTCTTCTAACTCCTGTTTTATTTAAGATGCCCTCAACCTTTTTCTGACTCTCTCCATATTGGCTCCTCTTTGGTATTTCCATTGTATCCTGTGCAGATTTTTGACTCTTCTTTTAACACCAAAATGCCATTTTTTATTGCTTGTCTGTATCCCTCACTAAACTGTAAACATTTTAAGTCATGGGCTTTTTTTTTTCACAGTACAGTGATATATGCTAGGAATGTTGAATAATGAATCAATGCACAAATAGACTGGTAAATGATTGAAGTAGACACAATAACAAAAATAATGGATGACGGTTTGACATTGATGAAATAGACACACAGATTAAATTTTAAAATTCTTCATAGCTAAATGATAAATGTTCTTGATAAAAATCATAGTATGATTTAAATTATGTTCCATCTTTTCTATTTAAAGAGGGGAGAAGCACTTAGGTTATGAAAGAAGAATTTAAATAAAATAATTAAATAAGTGATGAATTTGTTGGTGAAAAGGTAAATCCATCTATCTGCAAAATTTATTTTGCTGCCCAACGATTTTAGATAAGTGTATACAGAACATATGTTTATATAAAAACTTGTTGTGATGCCTGATCTTATGACATTTGATAGGTATTAGATGGGGGTGCCATATCTACTGTTATATTAGATAGCAGTTAGACATGAGAAGGAGGACCCCATCCCTGAGGGTACTTTGTCTCCAGCCACACCCTAGACCACCTTGTCTAAGCCCAACCCCAACTCCAAGTCCCTCATTCTAGATAGAAAGTCCCTCTGTCTTGTGGCTACAACATCTCGCCTAGTGCAGGACTTTGTGCACCCAGACCTGCACACTTGTGCACTGGAAGTTTAAGATTGTGCTGTCATAACCTTGAGTTATTTCCATGGCATAAGCATTTATTAGCATTTTGGCTTTGACTCCCCTCCACCTTGGGGTTCACTTAGGTACTCACGTGAAGCCTCATGTGCTGTCCCAACAGGGTTATATAACATAAGACCTGTCCATCAAATTACAGGAAATGCTGATTGACAGGAGAAAAGCCAGGAAAAAGAAAGTAAAAAACTCCACAAAACAGAAACCCACAGTTAGTTCAAGGGTGTTTCTCTCTTGAACAGCTTGCTCCAGTTTTCTTCCTACACAGAGGGTGTCCTTGCTTTTAATAAAACTATTCCTTACCCCAGCAGTTGTTCGTCATATTTTTAAATTCTTGGTCAACAGGACACAAGAGCCGAGAACCACAATGCAGATCTTGCTAGCCCAGCAAGAATTATATTTTTTAAAAGAGACTTTGGTTGGTGAATGAACTCTTAAAGCAGAAAGATGTAATTTTAAAAATCACCAAGAGCTCATTAGCTAATTTTTTTTTCCTTCTTTAGCATTGATGTTTTACGTGAGAAGAGAGCACACTCAGAATATGTGTTATTCCTTATGTTAAAAAAAGTATTATTCCTGACAGCCCAAGATAGATCATCAAGGCAAAAAGTCAACAAGGAGATCCAGAACCTAAACTTGACACTTGACCAAATGGACTTAATAGATACCTACAGATTATTCCACCCAACAACTACAGAATATACATTCTACTCATCACCACGTGGAACATACTCAAAGATTGATCACATCTTTGGCCATAAATCAAGCATAAACAAATTCCATAAGGTTGAAATCTTGCCATACACATTCTCAGACCGCAGTGGAATAAAAATAAATATCAACACCAACAACATTTCCCCAAAGCCCACAAAGACATGGACACTAAACAGCATGATGCTGAACAACTACTGGGTCAACACTGAAATTAACGTAGAAATTGAAAGATTACTGGAAACAAATGAAAACGAAGAAACATCTTACCAAAACCTCTGGGATGCTCTGAAATCAGTTCTCAGAGGGGAACTTATATCTCCATGAGCACACATCAAGAAAAACAGAAAGATCAGAAGTTGAGAACCTAACAAATCACCTAAGGGTGCTGGAAAGAGAAGACCACCAAAACCCCAACTTTAGCAGAAGAATCCAAGTCACAAAAGTAAGGGCCCAAATATGGGACATAAAGGACAAAAATATCATAGAAAACATCAACAAAACAAAAAGCTGGTTCTTTGAAAGAATCAACAAGATTGATGGGCCTCTAGCCAGAATGACCAAGAAAAAGAGAGAAAAAGTTCAAATAAACACAATCAGAAATACAAAAGATCAAATCACAACTGACTCTGAAGAAAAACAAAAGATTATCAGAGATTACTATGTATACCTGTATGGAAACAAACTTGATAACCTAAATGAAATGGGGGACTTCCTGACATCACACAACCTCCCCAGGTTGAAGCAAGAAGACATTGAGACACTAAATAGACCAATAACAACTCAGGAAATTGACTCTGTCATACGAAATCTACCTACTAATAAAAGCCCTGGACCAGATGACTTTCCAGCAGAATTCTACCAAATGTACAAGGAGAAGTTGACACCAATCCTACTGAAAGTATTCCAGGCAATTAAGAAAGATGGAATTCTCCCCAAATCATTTTACAAAGCAAACCTCACACTGATAGCCAAACTGGGTAAAGAGTCAACCAAAAAAGAGAACTATAGGTCAATAACCCTTATGAACATAGATGTAAAAATCCTCAACAAGATTCTAGCAAATCAGATCAAAAAACACATCTCAAAAATCATCCACCCATGACCAAGGAGGCTTCATCCCCAGGATGCAGGGCTGGTTCAACATTCCCAAGACCATAAATGTAATTAAATACATCAACAGATGTAAAAACAAGAACCACATGATTATCTCATTAGCTGCAGAAAAAACTTTTGACAAAATTCAGCATCCCTTCTTGTTAAAAACCCTCAAACACCTAGGTATAGAAGGAACACACCTCAAAATAGTAAGTGCCATCTAAGAAAAACCCACAGCTAACATATTGCTAAATGAACAGAAACTGGAAACATTTTCCCTGAAAACTGGAACAAGACAAGGCTGCCCACTCTTACCCCCTTGTTCAACATTGTGTTGGAAGTCCTAGTTCGGGCAATTAGACAAGAGAATAAAATCAGAGGTATCCAAATAAGAAAAGGGGAAGTCAAGTTATCTCTCTTTGCTGATGAAATGATCCTAAACCTTGAAAATCCAAGAGAATGTGTCAAAAACCTGCTTGCACTGATAAAGGACTTTGGCAAAGTCTCAGGAACTTGCACTGATAAAGGACTTTGGCAAAGTCTCAGGAACTTGCACTGATAAAGGACTTTGGCAAAGTCTCAGGGGCAAAATAATCATGTAAAAGACAGTTGCATTCCCATACACCAACAACAAGCAGACAGAGACCCAAATAAAAAGCACAATCCCAGTCACAGTAGCCACAAAAAAAATGAAATACCTCGGCATCTTCCTAACCAGAGAAGTGAAAGATCTTTACAAAGAGAGCTACAAAATGCTACTCAAAGAAATCCAAGAAGACACAAACAAATGGAAAAATATTCCATGCTCATGGATAGGAAGAATCAACATTGTTAAAATGTCTATCCTACCAAAGGCAATCTACAGATTCAATGCAATACCCATTAAGTTACCAACATCATTCTTCTCAGACCTGGAAATGACAATACAAAAATTCATATGGAAACATAAATGACACTAATAGCCAAAACAATCCTTAGCAAAAGAAACAAAGCAGGACGTATCACACTTCCAGACTTCAAACTTTACTATAAGGCTACAGTCATCAAAACAGCCTGGTATTGGTACAAGAACAGGCACATAGACCAATGGAACAGGATAGAGATTCTGGAAGCAAAGCCTCAATTCCTCAACCAACTCATCTTTGACAAAGCCTCCAACAACAACCACTGGGGAGAGGAGAACCTATTCAGTAAATGGT